>RJJA01000239.1:0-95979 GCA_003724045.1 Lepidurus arcticus | reverse complement strand
TGTTGAGTGTCCAGACGAGAAACTGAAAGGTCACTTTCATTAAGCGTAATCCTATGCTTAAGGCTACACCTTCACATATTTTACCTTCACATAAACACTTTTCTGTCAAAAAGTATTTTTCATGTCGCTTTCCTATTAGAAAGTATTTTGAACGGCAAACGATGGACGTGTTTCCGCTTACACCTTTAAGTGAAGTTGTTTTCCCAAGTTTTCTTGGAGAAACTGTAATTTTAGTCCAGCTGCTTATCGTGCGCAAAAGATTAGCGAGAAATAGGAGAGACAAGCAATTAAAAGCTATACTTTCATTAATAAGCAGTCTCCTGATTTGTAAAGGTAAAGAGATAAGTAGTACATTCAGAAAAATAGTTTGTTATAACCATCTTTCCTAGTACCTAGGCCACAATCASTCGTTTCTTCTGGAGAGTGGTGGCTCAAGATTGTGCCAACAATGTCAGAAGTTACATTCCGACAAAATTTCCGTACCTCAATTATTTACGTACCTTTGCGACCGGCTACGCCCTGTACTGAAAAAAAACACAACGATTATGAGAAGACCTATTCCGGTTATAAAGAGAGTAGCTGTTGCTGTGTTTTTTTTCACAACATTATTTGCGTGCATTCGCGATCAGTTAAGGCCTACACTAGAAAAGACTGATTCCGGGTTTTATTCTTATTGGTTCTTTTTTATATTTATATGAGAAAAACGTTTTCTGAAGCGAAGAAATGCTATTTTGTCATCCTAGTCCTAACTTAATCAGGTAAGTTGTCTTGACGGGGCTTTAATTGGGCATTAGCTAATGTTGGCATAGTTAATGAAGTTGTGCCAACGCCATTAAATCAGAACTTTCATTAACAGTTGATTATCATTAGCGTTAATGTTGTTGTTTCTAGACGACTCACTTAAACATGTTTAACTCAGGTAGTCGGAATTGATCATCATTAAATCGTCCCGTCTAGCCTAGGTATAAGCTGGGCATGTCCCAACAGGGACTTGCCCAGCTAATAATATAAGTAGTATTATTTCTTTTTAGATATATTCGGTCTCGAATATATCGCGAATTCGCGATTTGGTCTCTATCACGATATCGATCCCGGACTAGTCTCGAATGTAATGCGAACCCCTACCCCTACTTTTTGCTACAAATTTTGTCGGAAAAAACACACGGTATATTCGAGTATATACGGTACTCTCAACATTCAACAATTTCTTAGCTACGAAGTAGGAAGTAATTCTGTAAGATGTGTGAGATTTAATTTATTTTCGTAGTTAAAAAATAGAAAAAAAAATAGTCAAAACGACAGAGGTAAAACTATTATGCTTTCTAAAAGGTTGAGTAAAAGACACTCATGAACACAGAGACAAAACAATATCAAAGACCCATAGAAGTCAAACATGATTTGCTGTAAAAATATTAGTACTGCACTGTTAAGAACGACAGACAAAAACCAAAATAAGTTGGAACGCAATAAGGCGTTAAATATTTACAAGGTTATCCACATGATCCCGTATACTAAGTCAAGTAAATCCAGAATATAAGGTCGTGAAGTTGTTTGGCGAGTATTTGTACTAGATTCGTAATTATGTTTTGATTTGTAGAAACGACTTAAAGTTGCAGTAGTGGGGTACGCGATCGGAATGGTTGGGGGACATCCACCCAACAATCTATCAGGCGATGGACCCGTGGAACTTCCGCAGTCCATTAATTGCAAATTGACGTCGACGCATAACTTCAACTCAGACAAAAAGTGAGACTGGCTTTGCTAAACCAATGAAAAATATTAATAAATTAAACCTTATTTTGCAGGAATAATTAGCTCGTGACAATGATTGCCACAAATGTAACTCGAAAATACAATTTACTTTATCGTAGATGCAATTAATCTCAGGCCTCTTCTTTAAATAGGTAAATAGGACGTCCCAAATAACCGTAGCATTGTATGTTGCATTGCTAGGTACGATACCGTTAAGTTTCAAGACGTCTCCGAGGGCATAGCGTCTTGACTGCCAAGAAACAACATATGTGTGGATCTTTGTATTAAATGTATTATGATTTTTTTATTTTTACCCATGTAATGCCCTGTCCGAAGTAAAGTTTCTCAGAGCCCAAATCTGGGTGTAGGGCAGCGCAAGTTCCATGTTTAGACCACTCGTGTTTCCATAAGGAATCCTCGGCAGCTCCACCATGCAAATTAGGCCAAGAATAAGTCAAATCCGTAAGAATGTTGGAAACTGCATTTATATCAAACGCCCAAGAGTTGTTGCAAAAACTGGGGCCTTCGGAGCCATTCAAGGAAGGCCTGAAGTAACATAAATAAATGTGTCACTGTAATTTTTCGATTAAAATATGTACGTTACCATACGCCGTGGATAGTCCAAAGCTGCTTGTCAGCAGGAAGATCACAGGTGCGACTAGGGTCTTCTTCTTTCCAGTCAATACAAGTTGTGATTGGCCATTGTAAGGTAAAGACTAAGCTGTTCCATTCTCGGGGAGCTCCAAAACGATTTTTGTGTTTGTATTGTATTCGTTTCCATCTTCCTCTCCTTTGTATCATATGACATAACAGGAATTCAACTTTTGATTAGTTTATCTAGTTCTGGGACAATTATACATAGCTTACCATATTCTACCTGCAATAAAGCCCAGAGCCACAAAGAAAAACAAGCTAACCAAAAACTTGGACCTGGATCTGGCTTGCATTTAACAAGTTAGCTCAGTGCCGTTTCCCTGGTTTATTCAAACCAAATTAAACCTCGTTTCAACAAAATTATACCGAAACGCCTTGTTGACGAGGACTTCTTTGTTGTTAATTCACGCCGATCACAGCGCTATCAAGTATTCGGCTGTCGTTGACAACTTTTGGTCAGTTTATGTTATGCAATTAATCTCTCCAAAGTTTTTACACCATTCTGGATAAACTTTCGTTAATTGTATTGTACTAAAAATGCATTGTCATACAAAGGCAAGATTTGTAAGACCCATGAATTCAAACAGTAAAAAGCCCGTCAGGAGCGCTGCAATAGCGATTGGACATTCGTGTCTTCGGGAAGGGGTTCACCCTTACGATGTCTTCCTGGCTTTAAGAGCGGGAATCTTACTTCTGCTTCCAAATTCGAGTGTGGTTATATTAGCTCAAAATAGATGAGAAAACATACGCTTGATAGGTAGTTTATATAAACCTGAAATAGGTATAAATGGGTTACATAAACTACCTTAAATAGGTAGTTTATATAAACACAATGAAGGTTTACAGCAGTTCTGGCAAGAATACTTAATTTAAAAGTCAGAGGAAAGCAATAATTATGCAAATGGCGTGTAAACTTTTCTGCTGCATACTCATAAATATCAATTGCCCAAGAATCATTGGGAAGTCTACTTCAAAGCAGTGTCTTCGTGTTGGCTGAAATAAGCTATAATTATTGAAAACTATATAGCTAAAAAAAAGCCGTGTTTTTGAAAACGTGTGAAAAGAAGCGTGGTTTTCTTACTATAAGGGGCGTAGCTTATTCCGTCCTGCGAGCTAGAAAGTTCTTTTTATATTGCGTCTCTCCACTCGGAATAATGCCAACGTAAGAGGTATCCTTAAAAATATAGGAAAAATGAAAGCATCGCCTCTTTTCTTGTCTTCAAAGTAATTCTATAACTACAACATTTAAACACTACTCGCCGTCCTATGGAATTTTCAGACGACCATAAAAGTCTGGTGAAAAGTCGATTTCTACGGGTACGAGATGTTGTCTAACAAGGTCACCTTGAGTACAGCCCTACTTATATTTGAACCAATCAGCATAGAAAACGACACTACCAATATAAAAGCAATAAATCCTTAAAACTTATTTGAAAGCCCTGAAAATACACTTTGAGAGATGTACCTTTCTTCTCGTCCTGCAAAAATCCAACAAGTTTGATACATCCCAAAGCTGAAGGAAGTGCGAATTTGCTAGCTATGTCGCCAAATTTGTGTAATATCCACTCCGTCTTCCACCATTGTTATACATTATCACGCGCCCAAGTACCGAAAGAAGTTCCTGCAAAGTCCTTTTTCAAACGATCAACCTATAGAGAAATCTAAAATGTATGTAATCTTTCAACTCCTAAAAGAAAATCGTTAAAAATAGCTCACATGGCCGATGTCACACAATACGACGGGAATCAACCATTTCATGTACCAAACATTTATTTACCAAAACTGACAACAGCCTATCCCCTGCTCCCCCCAGTAAAGCTATCAAACGTTAACCGGGCACCTATAAAAACAAATTTGAGCTTTGCAAATTATTGTACCCGCACCGCGGCGTGCCAAGTCCGTAAATACACGTGCAGGCACCACGGAAAGCAATCACGAAATTGTCACAACCTTATTGAAATCCAACGAACTTTGATTCTCAGCATAGCATCTTCGTTGATGTGTACTGTAAACACGGTCTTCGGTCAAGTTCCTAACAACAACAATCCATGATTAATGCCAAATGCTCGTACAACTCCGTTTGGGCAGGGCTTTCTCCCCAAGCCCGCGCGTGGTTCCCATCTGCAATGACAGACTGTAGGAATAATTGAACAGAATCAATAAAATAGAATGCCCTGCATCCAAAACTTTGTCCCAAATCTCGTAATTTAACTGAAAGGACTGTCTATATAAAGCTTCCCATGTTCCTTCATTCCTTGCAACGAGCGAGCTTTAGTACTACAATAAGGGCATACCGAGGAGGAATTTTTACACTCCACCAGCATACAATACATCTTGCCAGACTTTAGCGCTTACTCTTTACCCCTCCCCCACTTTTTTCCAACCCTTCCTTTTCCTCATGGCCCTTTTCATGATCATGCTTCCACTCCTTGTTAGCGCAAATACATGGCGTTCCTCTGAAACTATTTAGAGCATACCAAGGTTTTAAACATTATGCTAACGACCAATTCTATATATCAAGCTTGCGTCAGGAAAGAACCAGGAACCTGCGAGCTAACTTAACTCTCTTCAAGTCTTGAATGCAGTCACCCATGCCAAAAAGCATTTGAACATGCAAAAATCCCTCTCCACCACATTGTGGCCTGTAAATAGTTGCCAGCCATTTACATTTCCTCTCTATTCTTCCTTTCTGGCTCTTTTCGCTGCTAGTCGGAATAAATAAGCCCCCGAAAAAGAAGAAAAATCCCCCTTCTTCCCTCCTTTTAGTTCCTTTTATCGATTCGGTCATCATCTCCACGTCAGCTCTTACTATTTAACCCCTCCCAACTAAGTAATTTCCGTACCGGCATGAAAATAATCCTTTATTCCTTCAGCCATCGGACCGACAACATGCTTTACGATCTCAAGCCCACACAAAAATAACAAAAAAGACCCCTCCCGCTGTGTTCCCGCTATAACTTATGCACATCACCTCGTAATAACCTCATACGCGGGGGATAACCGCTCGTTGCTCGTCTGCCCATCTAGGCTATCACCGCATTCGCTGGCATTAGCCCATTCGAGCTTTGAAAGAGATCTTTACTACTACTCCTCACAACTTTAAAAGGCTTCTTTACTGGCTCAGCCTCTCCTCGCACAGACACACTGACACACAAGTCCGTTTTACCCCCCACATGACAACTTTTCTAAAGCTCTTTGGGTGGGAGGAACGAAAGTAGTACTTTCCTATCTATACTTAAAAGGTCTCCCTCCACGCACAACTTTTCCTCCTCAAATATCCAAAGAGCTCGGCAGCAAAACTTGAGCATTGAGCTTTAATATTACCTTTGGGGAATGGAGGGAAACTATTCCAGCCGCTTCTTTCTTCTTTTTAGCTGCTCCCCAACATTTCTTTAGTGCAGAGCAAGTTATACATCAGCTTTTGCCCTCAGCAGCCCCCTCCCAAAGTTGTCTTTCTGAAACTCAGGGGATGTTCTAAACGCAAAACTTCTTGGTTCGCCTATTTCATTTGTCAGTCCCAGTTTTTCCATATCCCAAGTTTCCCGACTCACCCAACTCGAAAAAAATGTCCATTCTTCTATCACGTAAAAAAATAAATATGAAGAAATACATACAAAATCTTTGAGAGGCTTTACGTTTCATGACTTGTCGTTTGCCTGCCCTCGGAATAAGCTTCATCCATCCCATTTGCCACCGAATCCGTAGAAACAGCTCGAGCTGCTTATTTGGACAGAAAAGCATTCCTCGTGGAGCTTCATTCCGTATGCCGCACACGGTACGGAACGTGCTGCGGGCAAGTAAACAGGCTCTAACATGGCATAACTGGGACGAAGTAAATAATTGAGCTCGTTCCATTAAAGTAGAAACACATTTACCTTTCCAGCCTCGCATAGTTCGGTCTCCCTCTCTGTCTCTCTCGCTCTCTTGTGGATCTTCTTCTCAAACGTATACATCCAGGCAAGTCCAATGACGATTCCGTGAACTCACCATGCAAGCGAAATATGCACCCAGGGACACCACATGTGATATCCGAAACTTCCCCCAATTTTGTGGAATAAATCGGTATGGCCGTACGAAGGAAATATTCCCTATATTGATGCAAGTATTGATGCGTTCCAACATGCAATACAGAGCAAGTCGTTCAGAAGGGACCCAATAAAGGGGGGCCGAACCTTCCTTTTTGAAAGGATCACACGGGCACGGGGATTGATGGTTAGGGACCGCTTGTGGTCGTTTGAAAAGCGAAAATCAATTTCCGTAGATTTTCTTATGGCCCACCACACCAAAAAGCTTTGCTTCTCACTTTGGGTTCCTTAAAACGGGCAAACTCTCCAATATTCATTCGGTTTATCACCATCCCGACGATTTGAGGTTTGCTAACCAAGCATAAAAACCTTAAAAAGAAAGGCAATAAAGAAAGCCGTCAAGGTTTGGGCATTCTTTAAATGAAGACCTTTTTTTGTTTCGTTAAAGGAAAAAATAACTGCAATTTAAAAACATGGTGGGTTACCTCATAATATCGGTAGAGAACCATGGGGGGCTTTTGATCAATGCAATGCCGAGTTAATCAAGGTATTTCGTACGGACAGTCGTGTCAGTGGGGTAAAAAGAACTTTGGTGGG
The DNA here is from genome assembly GCA_003724045.1 of Lepidurus arcticus. Taxonomy (NCBI): domain Eukaryota; kingdom Metazoa; phylum Arthropoda; class Branchiopoda; order Notostraca; family Triopsidae; genus Lepidurus; species Lepidurus arcticus. The sequence goes on along the minus strand of RJJA01000239.1, from coordinate 88,951 downwards.
CTCGTCCCTGCCTCTCTAGCGATCGTCCCTGCGTGCAGCAATCTCTATGGCAACCGCACGCCGTGAAAGCCTCCGTCATCAGGGACGATCTCTTATCCCCATGCCATCCCACTAGCTTGCACGTGTGCCGCTTTAGGGAGCCCATGACCAAGTTCATCCAGCGAGACTTTATTGAGGACTTTTTTCCTTCTTTTGTGCTGGCGTGCAACTCTGTCGAGAAAGAAATATTGACTATTCCCCGCTTCCTTACCATATGCTGTCCTCTACTCCTTCCCATCTCTCCTCTTTTCTCAGTACCTACTTGTGACGTCAGTTCAGCCGATACAAGAGTATTTAAGATCGCTTACTATCTTTAAGGTGACTTTAAAGAAACAGCTTAACTGCTTAATCCTACGTATTTGAGACAGACAGATATACTTGAAGATACGAAGAATGGTGCAGTATCAGCAACAAATTTTCCCAATAAAAACCACACGCTCCACAAAGATTCTATGCTATAAATTAGGGGGTCTGCTGTCTGCAGGTTCTTTGGGCTGATCTCTTCTTTTTTCAAGCAGGCTTACCAATAAGCTATCTTGATGTCGATGAGTCCGAAAAGGTCAGTCTTCGGGCAGACTCAGCGCGAAAATGCACACAGTAATCCACTTTTTGGAATTGGACTACTTCTTCCTTTTCCTCTCAGAGGACAAAGAAGTGGTGGAAGGGATGGCGGAAAGAAAAAAAAAGCATGAGACATGTCGGTCAAAATGACTAGTCATTTCTTGCCAAGCTTCCTCATCGTCCAATCCATTCAACGTGACCAGAGAACCTTTGGCAGACAAAAAGCTAGATAAGAAAAGAAAGAAAAAAATGAGAGCCCTATTGCAAAATGACATACTTGGAATCCCCCATTTAATTTTGAGCCGCTGGATCGATCCGCACGTATAAGCATACGCAGGACAACTTTTGCCAACCTCTTTTTCCCCCCTTTTGCCAAATATGTAAACAAAAAAGGTAACCTGTTCTTGTGGAAAACTTGAACTTTTCCCCCAGTTTGGTTAACTTTGACTGGCTTAAAGATGGTAGTCCATGCTTTCGGAGACTCGGTAATTCCATTTGAAGCTCTTAAACCTTTTTCTCCGCACCAAGTCCTTGGAAGTATCGTGTTCTGACGCCAGAATCTTAACTCTTCAATCAACTATAAAGATAAGGAAACATGTGTGGCTGGTAAAAGCAATTCTTAATGGTACATTAACTTTGCAATACCTGACGGCGATAAGGGAAAATGCTTTAATGAAGAATAATACACCTTTTTATGACGCACCCCATCCGTCAAGCGATCGCCGGGATACCATTTCTTCGAGAACTTTTGGTTGAATAGCCCGCGGCGACCCATGCATGTTTTAGAATATTACAATGCGGCCGCTTTTTTTATACGTTTTATTTTCTTTGGGAGGAAATATGTTTTTCTTTTTTTCTTTTCTTCTTTCGGTCGTCCCCTGTTCACTATTATGATTCCATAGGGCCACTGCGGAGGTCGTCGTTGCTCGTTTATGACCTTTTCTTCTTCCTTCAACCGGCTTGGAGCGTTCAATACAAAAATGGGTCCCCGAAAAGTAAAAGGCTTTACAAAATAGCCATCCATTTGGGGCTTGACAGCGTCTAGTGTGCTCTGTTCGCAGCTACGAGACTATCCCGATGATCAAACTTCTCCATTTGCCCGCTATTCTTCTATACCGCCCTCCCTCTCTCTTCTGTCAAAAAACGAAACATTTTTAAGGAAACCATCATTGTGAAAAATTAAAGTTACAGCCCATTTTAGCAACAATGGAATATTATATGCTTGGCTATTTTCACGCAAACACTACTCAAGAATGAAATATTCCCAAGCAGAATAAGAAGTCGTCGACAATGAAAAAAGGCGGCAAACGCAATCTCAAGTTGAACAAATTCCACCCGAATTTTACATTAAGTTACAGATAAAGTAATTGAGTTCTGTGCCAATACGTCAACATTGACAGACGCAAAAAAGGGGAAAAAGAAAACTGGTCTAATGAAGCTTTAACAACAGCTCATGTAACATAATCAAACTGTTTGGAAAAGATCACTCGTCAAGTTCAAATATACTCAGATAGATAGGAATCCCTTTCTCCTTCTTTCTAAGAAAAAAAGTTGTTGACTCATTCCACTGATAATAGTCTAGCCGTACTGTCGCTGGCTTTAAGTACTTTATCGCTCCAGCGCTTCAGTTCTCTTAATGAGGTCGTATTCTATGAATTCTATGCTCGTCTATAGAAAACAAGTTTCTCTAGCAGCGGAGGCGGCAAGAAAGGAAACGCGAAGGAGGGGGGGGGGGAGAAGTAATCTTGATAACCTAACAATGTAGGCAATGTACATTTTTGGGGTAAAAAAAGAACAAAAGCTATAGCAACGATGATGGGGTTTGCCCATTTCGGTAGAGGATCAATGCATCCTGACCCCCCCAACGCGCCAAAGTTCTATGGAAACCCATTTCCGTGCACTTTTCGCTAGTCTGTTGCAGTTTGTGATTCGTGAAGCGCTTGGGGCCCATCAATATCCTATACTGGCTATTAAATAACAACCGTAATGACATTCTTCCTATCCTATTTATCATCCTCGAAAAAAATAACAAAGTAAAATACAGAAAAAAAACTGCTTTCATGATCTTTCCACGACCCAAACTGTTAAGCCTATCCCATTAAGGCTTCCCTCCCCCCTTCTCACACTGTAATTCCCACATGTTCCATCCCCTTAAGAAAGAAAAAAAAACAAGCATCTACAAAATAGGATGCTAATTACAAGTTTTGTCGAACCAAGTTTGGTGAAGCATGTCGAAACTGTTTATGAGGGGAAAAAATGCGAGGTATTTACTACACTGTCAAACCGCTTTTCGATTCCTTTTTGTATTTTTAAAAGGAGACCTACATCAGATGAAATAGGAAAGGAGTATTGGTAAACAAATATTCAACTAAGCGAGGTAGAAAAACATGAATAAATGAAGAAAAAATTGTATACGAAACTAAGCAAACGGCAGTTTTTTTCCCCGTCCGCGCTTGCTTCACGGTGGGTCGTTAGAGTTATGGAGATGTGAGGCTGCATAATTGGTAATGGGCGGAATGTGTGGGGAGCATGTGTGCATGGAACCATGGCTGCGTGTTTTGCGTTGCATGATATGTCGTTGGAAGATGAAAACGATGCTTCATGGGCTTCATAGTCCTCCCCCCCCCGGAAAGAAAATGAGAAGAAAAGAGGATGATACTCTTCCTCGCAGGAAAAGTCGATGGGCCAGAACCGATACGAAAAGCTGTAATGAGCCGTGCTATGCAACCAAGCTATACAGCAACTAAAAAAGAACCAAGTCACTCCCAAAACTCCCTCCAACGCTTTGTACTATACTATCCTGGCAACGCTGCGAAAGTTCAATTTCTGCTCCTAAGGATCCAGTCTCGTTTTCCCCTGGAAGCACATTCCAAAAACCCCGAAGATATCGCTTGCTTTCATAAATATAAATACAACTGTGGTCCCTACCTTGCAAAATGACGTCAATTTCCCCAAATATCGACTCGAATCACCATCTCTTTTTGCCTCAGGAAACCTGAAAGCTTTTCCTAAAATCGTCTATAAAGTTCTGTATACCTGACTACCGAACTGGATCGAATTGATTAGTTTTAACTGTTCATATACCGGACGCCCGTTTGCCGTTAAATCCACGCCCTTAAGAGCCAGGGAGCGGTACCATCCGCAGCGCAGCTTGTCTCTTACCAATTTATAAACTTGGGGAAATGCGTAAATAATTAACAACGCAACGCAACGTCAGTGCATGTGCTTAAACCCCCACCTCCCCCCCATCGTTCTCCATCTCTTTCGATATACAAAACATCCCTTACCCCCCAAACGCAAGTTTCTCATCTACAAACTTCGCGCACATTCATCTGCCCCTTCAAATAAACTTGCCCCTTAATGTCCTCCCTGCAAAAGCTGCTTTACTTCGTATCTACATAAGGCATAAACAATCGGAATGTTAATAATTAATCGTACAAATTACTCCTAATTCCAAATATCGCCTCGTTTTGATAAGATTCTACCTCCAAACTCGCCCGGAAAGTTTTTGAGGGTCTGCTCTATAGCATTCTCGAAAGTTCCAAAAGTCGTACGAAAGCCCAGACGAAGTTTACTGAAAGGCAATTATCCTTCCCACGGCTTAAGTTGTATCAAGGCGCATGAGAGTGTCTGGCAAACGGGACAAAACGATAGCACGGTAGGAATTAGAAGACTCTTGGACCCGGAGGTCGCAAAGACCCCGGAGTTTTGTGCCAGATCTTACGAACGTCGATGTCGTCGTTTCATAAGCTCCCCCGGATTTCTGATTAAGAATCTGGGACATTAAAAAAGATTTCTGGCACAGTCCTTTGCCAACAAGAACCTTTTTTTCTTATTTTTTTCTAACGATCCCAGATCCCTATAATATCAACTTTGCTTTTCTTATCAGCTAGGCAAACAATCCAAGACTTTTTTTTTAGATTCTATATCCTTTAACGAGCCACCCCAAGAGTTTCCAAATGAAGCTTGAAAGAGTTATCAGCATAGCAAAACCTTCTAAAACTTTAGGGAAATGAGGTATTATGCAGCAATAAAAAATTTAAAAAGCTTTTAAAATTAGGAAGAAAGGAAATGGATTTGTGTTTAAAAAAAAGCTTTAGAGAAAGAAATGTGCTCCATAAAATTAAAAAAAATAAATAAAAATTCTTTGGGACGGGATGGAAGGAATTAGCTTAGCGCATCCATATTTCCATCTTCCGTCAAAGTAGCTATCTTGCCAGCAGCAGCAGCAGCCTCTGCGTCAAGCTGAGTGAGAAGCAATTTAAAAGGGCATAACATCTAAAAAGAAGAAAGGTACCAAGGGTTGCATCCCTATCATTAAGCTTTTAATCCATCGGTTTCCTGGGCCATTAAAGAGCCCTGCAGCCTTATACAGCATGCAAAGAGCTTCTTTTTCTCTTTTTTTCCTCTCAGCTCTTCTCATTCTTTCTCCCGCTCTTTCTCGCTCCTCTCTCGAGCCCGAAAGCCGCCTTCCCTTTACATCTCTCCTATTACCAAGTCCGGCAACATCTCTCACAGGCTTTTCAACTGGATGATGGGCGTTATTTAAAAAGGAAGCGACAAGAATCCATTTTTGGGAAGAACAAAAATCCATCTCCCTCCCCCCCCCCGTCCTTTCTGTCGCCATGAATGCTAACTCTGGGTTCCTGGCAAAGTATTCGGCTTACGGAATTATTCTGAAACCAGATAACACCAGGCGCGCCCTTTTTTTTGTCTAACGCACTCGTGAGCCGATTTCGCAATGAGCCTTTTACGCTTATATGAGAAAACGCATTAATTTCAAGTTATTTAGACTCGACAGAGGGGCTATATACGGTTTAAGTACTTTGGACATTCATGTAAATTTGGCTGAAACTTACTATGGCTTCAGAGAAAACGCGTTCTGACGACCGGACATGGAGCTTAAAGTCCGGAGTTTCAACCCATGCATAGGACAGTATAAGACAAAAGCTTTTACCAAGTTCGCAGACAGTACATATGAGGGGTATAATAGAAGTTCCCTTAGATTCTCTTCTGAATAATGTGCCTTGTTCTATTACTGAATAGTTTCCAAGTCGTCATGACTTGATGACGATGACGGTAGGGTTACGAGAATGTGAGTAGCAAGCATTCGTCTTGGCTTTACAATCCTATTATTACCATAACTTGCATGCAGCACGCAAAGCTAGTATCATCATGCATTCCTTTCGGGGGACTTTGAGGGGGGGATCCTTTTTGGCTCGAAACCTGCACAGATGGAAAAGCTTGTATGGAATAAGGAATAGATCTGGAGCCAAGAAAACCCAACCAAAAAGCATTCGTTGGCTACGTAGGGGGCATATAACATACGATACGAGCTAAAGAACACGACCCCCGTCCCTCCTCCCTCCATACACCCCCCCCCCCCCTAAAACGCCAAGAGGAGCCAGATTTCTGGCCAAGATTGGGAAACTTTGGGAGAAATGTTTGTGATTACCGAGCGTCAGCTGCTTCAAAGGGCTTTAAATTCTCTGGTACGACCCAAAAAAAACAAAAGTTAAGAAATGCATTGCATTCAATTGCTCTCTCTTTTCTTTGCATCTTTCGTGTTTCTTTCTTTTACTTTTTTGGTTCCGGGGGGAATCTAGGGAGAAATTGCGTGTCTTCTCTCTATCGGATCCGAAAATCTTGGGACCAGAAAAAAAAGAACCAAAAAGTAATCTTTCATCATCTGTCATGACCACGAAAAGACCTTGGGAGAGAAAAAGCTCGTGGGAGGATTGGATAGGACGAAGCATGCCAATGCCATGGTGTCCTAGGGTTTTCGGAGCGTTTGAATTCATGCTAGATGAGCGCCCCAGCGAAAAAAAAGGTAATTTGTGTGTAGTGGTGAGAAGAACTGGAAGAATTGGAAGGTTTCAAGAATGCCAGAAATTAGGTTTTTGCTTTTTGCGCTTCTTGCTCATCGCTCCCTCCCACTCCTTTCCACTCGAGGAAATTGTGAGGTTTCTAAGGGGGGAGGTTCTCAATCATGAGCTATTTTCCACAGACGGGAAACCCCGCAAATATAGGACCTATACAAGTCGGAGGTAATTGCATGCCTGGTTCAATAAACCGTAATAGGTTTCCTTTCCCTTTTGGTTCAATACAAGCGCCATTGACGAGCAACAAAGAGTTTGGGAGGCTCTCTCTCTCTCCTTCTCACTCCCAATTCTCATCTTCAATTCTAATGCAATTAATAATCTTCTTGTTGTTCTTTCGTCCAACAAGCTCTCGCTCTTGCACGCCACATGGCTGCACACCTCCCATTTAGTGTTGGAAAGGCATGGGGCTATGACTAAAAGCGTGCAAAAATATAATTAAAAAAAGAAAGAAAAAGAAATGCAAGAAAAGAAGAGGGGCCAAAAGAGATTGTCGTGTCTAAAGGGACCCCCCGTCCCTTTTATCTTTTTGAAAGATAGATGTGTTAAGGGCGGAATCGCCCAAAGGAGGATTGAAAAGGATGAAGTGGAAGAAGATTGGGACGGGACACGGGACCCTGAAATGCAATGGATGGTGGTGTCAGATGCAGCAGTACACGGACACATACAGCCGACAAATCCACATGACATTTCCAGAGAATCCCGGATATATAACGGCGGGCCAAAACGGAATAAAAGAAAAGGAGCCTGGACTGCCACTATCACAATGCTTGTCGACGTATTGCATACGATCAATAGAGAAATAGAGACACCTTTCTAAACCTGATTTTTTTCGATGTTCTCGCTTAAGATGGGCTAGATACTGTAAGGGAGAAACCTCATATGATGTTCTAATATGGCAAAATAAAAGAAAAAGAATACCTGAACGACGTGAGCCGGGAAGGAAGACGGTTCAGGGGGAGAAAAAGGAGCAGCACGCTTCTCGGCTCCTTTTGTCACGGTGCTTTTTTTCCTTTTACCATATCCAACTCCGACCAAGAACAATGCTTGCATCTTTTAAGAGGTGGGGAAAAGAAAAAGTGTGAGCTGGACCGGAACCGCTTGGCGTATGTATAGACCTCGCTTGCCAACACAACAAACATTCAATCTTGCTTATCTAGACCAGAATTGATTAGCTCTGCATATTGACTAACCCGAATATAATTATACCTGTTTTGTAGGGACGGGAGTTACAACGACGAGATGCCGTGAACTTCATTACCTTGATCCTTGATGGCGATAGGTCATCAGTGCCAATGGTCTCCATCATCAATACTTGTCAAACCCCCACAGCCTTTTCCCTTCCACCGTTCCTTTATATAACGCTCAAACAAATATTATGACCGAGCCCAAGCTCCAACAACACTCGTATTTTTTATTAGCCTTCATACCTTTATAATGACGATGTAATTACCTTTCCAAGCATCTTGCGCTGCCAACCTTGAACCTTCTCTTACTAAACTTTTATTTTTGTTACCCAAAAATCACGCCATTTTCGGCGGAAAATCACAAGAGCCAACAACAGTGAAATATGGGCCAAGTAAGCGAACCGCGACTTGTCATGGGTCATCCGAAATTGCGAAGCACCGTTATTTGAAACCGCCACAGATCTTGCCACATGAGAACTTTTTACATTACAGATGGGTATATTTCATGCATAGTAAACGACTAGCGAGTACTTTTTCGCTTTGCCAGGTTAAATTACCATGGCCCTAAGGGGACGCGAGTTGATGAGGGCGGCTGATAAAACGTCGCGCCCGAGCTCAAGCACGGGTTTGGAAAAAAGGCTGGTTGCTATGCTGCTTGTCTGTCTATAGGTAATGCCCGTACCGGGCAAAAAGGGAAGAAAAGAGGGAATAGGAAATGGAGGGCTATATTCCATTATGGATGTGGTTACAGACGTATTCACAGAGGGGTCATCACATGACCTCTGACCGATTCCACCCAAACCCATGTTGCCCCCGAACCCTGATAATACTTGGTGCTTTTTCTATGCACTCTGCACATGAAACATGAACGTAGGTCTTGGAAAGGTCTTGCAATTCATATCCCTCTCATCCCTGACATGCCCTATATCGACGCGTAGGAACTACCGCATCTCTACACACAAGAAGCCCCTTTTATGCCGAATAATATAAGTTGAACGCCACGTAGCAAAGTCCAAGAAACATCTTGCAACTCCCACAGGGATAAAAATCCAGAAAATATAAATATGAAAGGAATGAAAGCAAAACGAAAAAGAGAACAAACGAAAAAAGAAATGAAGGCAGAGGGGCTTAAAACGACCCAACGTTTCGTCTACCTTCTTTGATGCCCGCTATCTCTCCTTTCCTTCTCTCACGGTATACCATATCAGATATCATATAACTTATTTACATACGCAATATGACTTGAGTGCATGCACGCGTGCAATACAACCAAGCTAAAGCCCAACTGCTTTCGGACTGGGTTGGCAAGGGGGGTTTTCATTCCGAACTGCACATGCATCATACATTTGAGAGTCCTGAACACATAAGAACGAACCAGCGAACCAAGTCTAGCTGTTAACTCGGCTGGCAACCAGCCCAAATCCGTTCATTGAAAGTATTCAGCACCATGGGGACATAACAAGGGAAAAAAAGATTCCTTTTTGCCCTTTCCAGGTTCAATGAGGGTGTCGGTCTGGTGCTATATTCGCTTTCTGGGTTGGGGGACGTTGGAACTGGAAATCCTCATCAATATCAATGCACTTCTGGGGCTTTGAATTGGCCAGAGCTCCTCTTCCTTGAGCATGTTTCGTGTAAGCACCCCCATCAGCCATCAGAATTGGTCGACTAACTTTGAAAAGAACAAGGGAACCAGAGCTTATGTACGAGTAAAAGGCTACCGGTCCGCAGACAAGGCCGTATTATACATAGCGAAAAAAAGAAAGGTCGAAGACTGATGACGTGGGAGATATATAGTTTCCAAAAGCTTCAAGCATTGGGGCCGTGTACCAAGGGATCTATAACTATATCTCCAGCAAGCTTTTCTTTCCCTCTGCCAAGCCATAGTAAAAAGCTTTGTATGGGTCCTCTCTCTCTTGCTCACCAACACTCTTTTGGTCTTTTCGCTCTTTGGGAGCAGCAGCAGCAAAAGCAGCAGACCCTAAAAACATTCCGCGTAAATACAATACATCTCCAGCAAAGAAATTACCCGCGGGAGAGCTTCAGAACTTTGGACTAAAGAATGGCCTAAATAAAACTTTAACAGTTCGTTATACAGCTTTTTCCCCGAAACCTCCCCAGACTTACCACCCAGACTACGGAAGATCCTTTTATAAAAATAGTAGCCAGTCGCCTTATTTTCCTTTTGCATTATAGTAAACATTGCACACAAATAAAAATTGAACACCTGGTACCGTTTCCTGCCGATAGAGTCATTGTAAAAGTAGGATAATATTGCCATAGCTACACTCCAATTAGGGCTTTAAAGTATTTTCTTTTCACTAAGGAACTTTAGTAAAATCTTACAAAAAAGCGGTGTAAACGGCGTTACAATTTGGAGACGGTAAAATATTTTACGGATATTGATTGTAAATGTAAGGAGTCTTTTTAGTGTACGTGTTCGTGTACTGCACGCTATTTCTCTGGGTATGTGCTTGCCGTTTATTTGCGAAAGCTACATAATAAGTGAAAAGAAAAGCTTCTGGTATAAAAAATACAGCGAGTGTCGAAAGACGAGCGTCGTACTGGGAAACGAAATGTCAGACGGTACACAGATGGAGAGTTGTGGCAACATTTTCTTCTTCCCCTTGACAGGTGTGGTTTGTTGTGTGTGTGTGTCTGTCTGCTATGTCGGTAAGATAAGTGCGGTGTCATGTCCGTATCCCATTATGCATGGATGGCAACCATGTATATACGCCATCGTAGGCACACACACACTAACTACGGGGATGAGGATTTCGCAGTCTATACTTGCCTGTTACACCCCAACCCCATTCTTAATAAGCATCTTCTCATGTTATTCTTGGTCCAAGAAAAACCAAAAAGGAATATCTTGGCTGTGTCTTTTTCCCCCCTTTCCTCTTCCCCTCCACCCCCCGCCTTCATTCGAGAAGGGAACAACAGCTGAGACTCGGTGCTCGTTTAATTCGAAATAAAGCATCGTGGCGCCAATGGAATTACGTGCAGGCCATAAAAGCTATATTAAACGTAAGGGGAGAGATTAGAGTACACCCAAAGCTTTTCCTGATCGAGCCTCTCGCCTGATATAAGTTAGTTATGCCCTGGTACCCCAGAGTCATGCCAAGATTTTCCAGCCCAACTGCATACATGCACACTTAAAAAAGATAAGAAAAAGGGTTGGAGGCACAAGAATGTCACTTAATCGATGAAAGTAGTCATTGGACAATCCTTGCATCTTCAAAAAATCTGTCGGCAAAGTCAGAAAGGTGATAAAAAACAAAACCGAAAAGCATTGGCAATTGAACGAATGGCTAGTCAAGCGGAGCCAAAAGGATCCTTCAAAGCTCGGTCCTTGGACGTTTCTGGCACCAAGCTTGAGAAGTTTTGTGGGTTTCATACTTTGGAAAATTGAAAATGGTGTTAAAAAAGAGGGCTGTATAAACTTACCCTTGCGCCAAACAACCAAAAAAAAAGGAGAAAATGTCGTTTTCCCTCAGTACTCTATGTAGAGATATTCTCTTTTGGCGCTCTTGGTGCTGCAGGAACGAAAACAGCCCCGTCTGAACTCTAGCCGAGGAAGTAGCGAAATGACTATAAAACATGCAGGACTATGTTTATGACAGCCTGGTTATCTTCCACGTCCCAACAATTTCTTCTTCCGTGCTGCTGCGAGCCGCCTTCTCGAGTTATTTTCAAAACCCGGCAAAGCCAAAGTTTCTCGGAAAAGGATTCGACAACTCCATCGTTTTCCGCTCATGCGGGCAAAAGGCGAGGCTCAAAGATGTTCGGTAACACGTTAGACATACATTTTTTCTTTTTTTATGGTAAAGACAGCTTCTAAAGCTTTCATTCCAACTCCAAAGCAGGCCGAAAACGTTCGATAAAGTGTTTAAAGGCTTAGAGGCCCAAAGAACTTTGTACTCTGATACGATCAACATATCAGGGACCGATCCAAGTGGCTCAATCCAACCTTTAGCCGTTTTCGCCTGCTTATACCTTACATTGGCACACAAGCCAAGTCTGCTGTCGGGTTAGAAAAACGAGTCAACCCCGACAACGTTTTGAGGCTGCTCCAACTAAAGGCCGAAATAAATGGGATCCCACTCGGACTGTGTCAATAAATCCAACAGTGCTACATCGTAAATTAGATCCCTGTCAATTCTCACAATTGCCGATAATAAGTTGCAGGCTAGAGTTCTAAATCTGTTCCGAAAATTCCCCTTGCACCTGAGCTGTAGACCGAGGTGGTTCAATGCGGCAGCACAGTGCAGGAAGGCAATTTCGCCCAATGACTCGAAAACTAATAACCAGATTTCCATTCGGTTTGCTCCAAAACTTGAGTGGAAAAATAATCGACTGCTCATCGACGCCCGATTTCCTAAATTACTTTGAGTAAAAGAAGGTGACCTTTCCTTTCGGCAAATTTACAAATAACGATTTTTGAAAAATCTCCTCGACGTGTAGTAGATATCATTATCACTTGCATTACTGTCAGAACGTTATTTAAACATTGCTAATGGTTTTGGTGGGATCACCGTAGCCTTAAACCTTAGCGCTGGGTTAAAACTGCGCACACATGTCCCCTAAACAAACCGTAGGAGATCAAAAAAGCTATTTCAGAGCGACCGCTAACAAACAACGCTAATCTCCGCACAGCCTGGCGTGACCGGAAGGACTGTTTTTCTACCTCCTACCCCTCCAAAAAATAGTCTTGGGTTAATTACCGTCTCCATGCTTGGAGTCCCAAACACCAAGAGCCTTGCCAAAAGCAAAGAACCCCCAAAAAGTTGAATCAAATTAAAGCCTGCGAAAAAAAGGCGGCTCCACGGACTGTACGATAACCGTACCAAGTCTAGTCGAACGGATTCCGTAACAGAGTGCCAGTTCGAGAAAGACGGCAAGGTCCACCGTTCAAGTTGAAGTTGAATCATAAAACATCTCGAGATGTTTATGCTAGGGGGGCTCGTTTGGCTTCGAAAGACTTCAGGCTCCACGCCTTATCGGGCCGAAAAGGGAGCGCAGCCACAGCAACCTAACCGATATCTGAATCTAATAACCTCGTGACGGCAGAAACCCTCATTTGGGGGGTGAAAGTTATAGATAGGGTGCTATAAGACCCATTTGGGGGTAGACTGTGAGGAGGGGCGCCTGTAACTCTTATATATATTCGCTGGATAGCTTTGAAACAGGCTGTGGGCAATCAGCAATGGGTCATTTTCTGCTTTTTCTTTCCTCGCTTCGTTTCTAAGGGTTTTTCGCTATTAACGTGGGGGTTGGGGCTGTTGCCTGTGGTGCTGGTGCAGCAAGTCTACACTTTGCTTGTTGTTAAGGGGCGCCCCGGCCCCCAAAAGTGGAGCCCCTATTTGCACGGCCATTAAGGAAACGTGAACGTGTAAAGGCCGCCCTTTTACAACAGAGAGAAGCAGACCCAGCATGCACATGGCACAGCCATTATCGTTTCGATGCGGACCCTTCGTTTACTTCACACAAACGCTATACAGAAAACTTTGCGGGACACGCCAAAGACTCCAAGGGCCCATGGAAAATCCCTGCATTCAGCATTACTAGCTGCCCCTTTTCTGGCTTGGAGTTCGCTCGCCCGAAACCTACTCTTTCCTGGCATACGAGGAATTAGTTAAAGAGGTGCGGGCTAATAAATTCCATTCCCACTACCAACCTAAAAAGAATTAAAAAAGACGTAAGCGTAATCTGAAAAAAATTACTGCATGCGCTATTGCGTTAGTTCCTTTGTTCAGCGCATGTCTCTTCTCTCCGTCTCGCCTTTTTACCCCCGAGACACTTGCATGGACGCACAAAAGCCCCTCTTTTTTTCTTTCCCTTTCTTCTCCGTCTTTAGCTGTTGACTGTCGCCATCAGCATTTGCATGGTAAACACGACGACTTGGAGATTTTCAAAGAGGCTTTACTTTGTGTGTATATGCTGTACAACTGCACGATCGTTAAAGTGGACAAGGAGGGAGACGCCTAAAAATAAAAAATACAAACTCCCCAGAAAACTTGCTTGAAAAGATGGTGGGGATGCTGTCAGAAAAGCTCTATCCTACGGCGTGTGTGTATGTGTGTCCATGTCATTTACGCAAAGCTATGGGGGAGTAGCGATGTTGGGAGTCCTGGGCTAAAACCAGCGAAAGGTAATGTAATAACGGTGACTTGGCACAAAAGCTCCCCGAGTTCGATACACACACAGGAAGCGCTGAGAAGCCCCAGACAGCATGCAACGTTGCTTTTATACAATGTTCCTACTAGTTCTCTCAAATTCGCTGATGCTCTCCCTGTCACTTGCTAGCTCTCTATCCTATACCTCTCAGCCTACTGCGTTCATTCGGTTCGTTCGTTCGCGAAAAGAGCGAATTCCTTCATGCCAAGTCGGCCGAAAGTCAAAGCCACACGTTGGGAGATGTACAATTAAGGAATTAACCAATTAAGGGATAAGGAAGGGGAGAATGGGGAACGAAGTATGCCTTGGCTGTTGAACGGCTGTGTCCTAACCCCGGAATTTCACCAGCAAGCTTTGATTTTACCTCGCGGAACGTGGCTACACAGCACGCTAAAGGAAACGAACCCAAACAAGCAGCTCTCTTGCTCTGTATAACTTATCCTCCGCGAGCTCTGGTGCTGTTGACGAAGATGGTTCCCTGGAGAGCTTTTAAAGAGATTTCCGACTACCTTGCATAACACTAAACACACACATACATGCAACGTTGCTGCAGACGTTGCAAGTTTGCTCTTGCCAAGCAACAAAACAGAACCCGGGGACCCCCCCACACACAGATCGAGAACTGGAAGGAAAAACAAGAAAAATCTCAATAAAAGCTTCGAAAGCGCACATTCTGGACTGCTGGCTTCGTTCCGGGGGAGTGAAAAGCTCTCTCGGCAAGAAAAACAAGCGAATCCGATTTCATTAAGAGGGGCAAATGCAAAGAAAGCAATTCCATGTGTGCTAAGGCTTTGGGTTGGGCGGAGGGGGGTTGGGTGGAAGGAGGGAGAAAGACACAGCTTGAATGGGAAATTAATGAAAAAATAGCGTCGCCGGTCTGGGGAAACTCATAGGCCGCCTTTTTTAATAAATGCGAAGCACATAAAGGGCTTCGCTGCCTTTTACTTGTCCTTTTTTAGTTGGCTTCCTTTTTCGGTATTTCCGAACGGCCAAAGTTTCCATGTTTATAACGAAGCAGCAGGAGTTTTTGGCACGAGCTGCTTCCTTCGGTCACCCCCCCTCCCTCCCTTTCATATCTCATTTGCATAATCATGGAGCGAAATGAGATGAGAGACGAGGCCAAAGGGACCCAACGTTAACTGTTGGGAACGTCATTACTCTTTCGAGGCCGCAAAACAGAGCTTCTGGCTGGAAAACTCCTTTTTTTCTTCTTTCTTTTTGAACTTAGGTCTTTGTCTTTTCGCTCCCGAGCGCTTCTTGCCCCCCAGATGCCATAAAAAGTCGCTCAAGTGTGGTAATTAAAGAAAAAGGAATGGCTTTCTGGTACTCCAAACGAGTGCTGACGCTTGTGCCACTTTGCGAGAATACAGCCTCCCGTTGCTGAAATGTTGCAACCAAAAAGGAAAAAAGGAACGTAACCTTTTGCTAGGAATGTTTTTAAGTTCAAGTCCTCTCTCCCAAGTTGGAATGCTCTCTGAAGACCAGTGCGCGCGCGAGAGAGCGAGGCTCGCTTTGCATACGTTCGGAAAACTGGCAACCATACGTACTAGTACTTTAGAAGCGGGAACAGCTCTTCAACAATGAAAACGCTGCCCCAAAGTGGGGCTCTGTTTTTCCCCAACAGCCAGACGAGAGCAGACTTTTACACGCCGGAGTTTGGTGTGTCGCATCGCAAAAGGGTGGCTTGGTGATGTTGGATAGGGGGTGGGGGAGCCGAGTTTTGTCTCCTTCCATCAGCAGCAAAATCGATTCTTGCCAGACAGGCACGCATAGTACAAGGCGAAGGGAGAAAATGCAAAAGGCAAAGTCAGGGCCAAAACACTTTCCCTGAGACGGAACAGGGGGGGGCATTTTCGTGAGAGACCGTGAGTCTGGAAACGGACGTGGCTTATTCATGAAATCCGACGCCAGCAGCGCAAGCTCATTCCAAAAGTTTTGCCTCACGAAAAGCTCATAATAAACTCCAATGGACATGGGCTTCGGATACTGTAGCCTATTACATTCGGAGAGTTCCCAACTCGTTACGGAAACGTTCGTTAGGATAAGCTTTAACTGGCTCAAAGCATGGAGTAGTCAAAAAGCTTTGCAAGTCGGGGACCCTGAAAGATGTCTGACCAGTTGACAGGAAGTTCCGAGTTAGGTTTAATTAACGGAGCCATACAAATTAAATTCGCATGTTTCCGAAAAGCTCACGAAAAGCTTCCAAAGGCTTATCAAAACAACCTGCGTCATATCAAAGGAAACGTATAATTTTTCAACTATCCTTCCCCAGCGCAGTTTGGGTAGCTCGTAATTACGGTCACTGGGGGCATGACCGAAACTAATTTCCGAAACAAAAACACTCTTTTAAAACTCACCAAAAAGTACCCAGCTATAGTAATCGACATCCATATACGCTTTCCTTTCACTGCCGATTCATAAAGAGTATAAACAAGTTTATTCCTTTTCTGTTCAACGTTATGATATTAAAGCTTTTTATTTAGTTTGAACTTTGGGTTTATTGTTATGGAAAACGAGAATAAAAACATTCCAAACTCCGATAACAAGGGCTTCTGTTCCCAACCCAGGAAATTCGTGAAAGAACCCACTTATTCTTCACTGCGGCCAATGACTAGTCAGTGAATAAGCTGCAGAGTCATATAGTCTGGCCGTGGCAGTGACAAGAGTTTGCGACAAGCAAATGGGCGCTGGTCAATATTTGTCTTTCCATAAGCACTCAAGTGTCTGGCTTGATTCCCTCTTCCACTTTGGGCGTTCAACAACAGTTCGGGCGGGGAGGGGGGAGCATGGGGAACGCGAACGTTTTTTCATCATTGCTCAAAGGGGGGTTGTTGCAGGTGAAAGAGGAAAGACAAGGGTAGCATATACAATAAAGCTTGCTCACGTCAATGCACGTGGAGCAACTTGGAGGGCGCTTCTGAACGTTCGCTTCATTTTCTTCCAAGTTGGCATTACCCCCCTAGTAAGAAAACGCTGCTTTAGTGAGGGAACGCCTGGGCTGTGTTGCATGGCATGATGACATCATGACAAATGGCATGCTCAATATTCATTAAAGCGAGACCCATTGCATCTTTTACTGCCTTACGTCAGCATGTTTTCCGTCAGTTGATTACAAGATTAAAGCATACTTCACCTTCCTTTTTATTCCCCCCCCCAAAAAAAAATAACCGCAGCTGCCGCAATTTTTGCTAGTTACGCCATTAAAATGCCGAGCTTTTTATTTTTTTACCCCCAAAGCAAACCGTGACCCCTTTTGTACCAATTTTCGTTGGTTAGCTACGGAAAGGAAATAAAACAAATGTGCTTACCTTCAACAATCTTTCTATTTAGAAGCTCCATCATCCGTCTCCCTCCCCCTCCTTACGAGGTGGCCTGATGGGGGTACCATGGCAGAACTAGTCCATTTCTCCACTGGTAAGCAAGTTAAAGCACACCTGGTACTTGCATGATACAAAGGAGACACTGCGCAGCACCTTGGTTAGTTCTCAATTAGATTCCCCATCTCGCCCAACACTTCCGTTCCCACGACTCGCATTGTATCAAAGAGTTTCCCCTCCACAGCAAACCGAAAAAGTACACACAAGCCGTACCCAAAAGTCTTAGGGAAATAATTTACTCCAGTGCCTTTTGATAGTGCCCCAAAAATATCAAGTCCCCCCATTAAAAAAACTGAAAGAGAAAAAAAATTAAAATGAGTGGTTTTTCTTTTTTTGCCTCATGACAGAAAATAGTTGTAATCACAAACCATTCGTTACAATCCTCTTCCACAAAGGTACACATCGCTTTATCACAGTCTCCAGGCCTTTATCCAAAAGTTCCAGCAGAACCGAAAAAGCTTGACGACAAAATAACACAAAAATCAATCCAACGCCAACTCCACACTCGTAATTCACAACTTCCCTTTTGCTGTTTTCTTAAACTATTTCCCCCCCTTTTTCTTGTGTATGAAGCGGTATCGGTTTGCTCCCGCTCTTACAGACGCCAACGAGCGGAAACAAATATCCGGCTTTTAGAGTTGAATATTTTTGGAACTAGTACATTTTTTTCGCATGCTAGATTTGGGAGGAAAAAAGTGTGAACCGAAACATTTACATGAGAAAAATGGTCTAAACACGCGTTTTTTTTATTTTCAAGCGTCGTTTTTGTTGTTGAGAAAACCCGTTCCTTGCCGACAATCCTGGATTATATTACAACAATGGAAAGTAGGGGGGCGGGTGCTTACACGTCGCACGTCAATAAACGGAGTCAGGGGGGACATTTTTTCATTCTTGTGTGGTTTCAAGGGGGGAGAAACGGGAGAACCAGAGGAGGGCGAAAGGGGCGCGGTTTACTGGAAATACAGCAGCTAGGAGGTTTTCAACCTGACTAGGGCGTCTTCGAACTCCGACAACTTTTTCACACACTAAAAAATAGAAATAAGTCCGAAAGAGGGGGTGGGGCAACAAATCCTGCTGGCGTTGTACTACCACAAATAAGAAACGAGGGTTATAAAAAAAAAGTTAACGAGATATGTGGCCCAATGAGACACTTGCTTGCTCAAGAAAACTTCTTCTCCCACCCCCTTATCAATGTCTTGGGAATGATCTAAAAAACACTTATTTTCCACTAAATAATAAATTAATAAAAAAATCGGGTTGTTCTTTTTCTTGGAATCAGGATATATAGTAATCAACCATGTTTTCTTCTTTTGCCTGCGTTAAATTACGAATGCGAGGGGGAGGGAGCAAAAAACTGACGGAAGACGTAGTCACACGGCAATGCAAACAAAATGAAAAAGGAAAGAAAATGCCCCTTTCCGGGGAAAAAATCATTGTTAAAAATACTAACGAACTCTGGAAACGCGAAAAATTGAACGAATGAACGCAACGACGCCAAAACTTGAATGAATTCAAACAGTATGCTCTAGCTAATATAAGCTAAGTTGTCTCCCATGCAAAACTACAACGTTGCTCAACGTTATCGCTAGCTTTTATGTCTGGCCCTGAGCTCCATTGGAGACTAGAAAAAACAACAATCATGAAAAAACACGGAACTTAGAATTTTCCAACATAAAAAAAATCTAAAAAATCGGGAGGCGAGAGAATATTTTTTTTGTTTTATCAACGCAGCAGAAGCAAAAATCGATCCTTCTGACCCACAGCACATCACGCACAAAGCAAATGCTCCAGAACGGAATGCTCTCTCTTTCTGCCTTGTTCCTCTTCCCCCCGACGCGAAACGTTCTCCGATTTCCTTGTCAATGCTACAGCAAGAATTTTCCATTGTTTCCAGCTTTTCATAGGTTATTTTCAAAAAGGGGGAGAAAACGCCTGAGAAATCCTCGAAAAATTTTCGTTCTTTTTTCTCTACGCAAAAACTCCGGACTTGGGGGAAGTTTAATCAAGCACTTTTTAAAAAATAAACGGACAACTTTTTATCATGAGGACTTTTTTTTTTACAAAATAATTTATAGGGGGAAGTGGGCGGGTTTTTGGATATACGGCCACGTGACTAGCCCAACAAACGTGCCCGCTCAAAAAGAACAAACTTTCAACGAAAACGGACCAAATGGCTGTTTTTCTTCTATTGGAATCATTGCAAAACGGTTTCGGGGGATGGCTACTGCGCGAAAAGGGCGATGCGATGTGAGTTTAAGAAACTGGGCGTAAATGAGCACGTCACAGCTCTTCTGGGTGTTGCGAGAGCAATCATCTCAACAACTCCCATACCTTTTTGGCAATACGACACCTAACTGGCCCGCACCCACCCAAAAGCTTCTCCTGTTTAGGTTAAATTAAAAAAGGGACTAATTATGGCAATGAAAGTCTGGGAATGAAAAGGGGCGGAGCTAAATGAGGGGGTGGATTTTTTTGGAAAAAAGTACGCGAGGGTGAATGGGGGGGAGGCACTATGAGCAGGAGACAACGTCCACAAAAACTAGAGGCCTACAGCAAACATCACAGCAGGAAAAGCTTTTCCTTCTCTTTTCATCTCACTTCCCGCGACTTTCTTCCTCCCCAAGGAATCTGTTCCTTTTGCTTATTATAACTAAGCCCGTATACACGTGTACGTACGCAGAATTTGAAACCCCAAAGAAAAAGAGACACAAAACTGTCCACTGTGTGAAAGGCAGTTCACACACACACAGACACCCAGACGAAGAAAAGACGCGGGAACTTTTGCAAAAAGACTACTAGAAACGGGTTTTTGTCGCCATTTCTTTCCTTTTTTCCAAAAAAGGAGGGCCGTGTTCTTTTTTTGAATAATTACACATCAACGCCTAAGCAAACAGGCCTCATTTATCTCTTTTTGTTAGCATAAAATGAGTTTTATGCCAATGGGTTGGGGAAATAACGACCACGGAGGAAAGTTGGCCGAATCCAAAGCGACCCAGTGTGTGAAAGCAAACTCTCCTCCTCTGCACCTTTTGGCTGGGCTACTGGTACACTTTCATGGGCCAGAGCGTGGGATTGTTAACGGGGTACCAGGCGGAGGACAGATGAGCCTCCAATCGAGCCAATTTAGCCTCGCCGGGGCCTCCACTCGTCATTAAGGAATTGGGCGGCCAACAGGCCATCGCGGCGGCTTCGTTCTTGAGAACAGCTGCGTTCCGTTTGCGACTGCTTCTTCGCTGGGATTGCTGTTGGCTTTCGGCAGCGGCTGAGCCCGCGTTGGTTAAGGCGGCCGAGGGCATTTGGAGCTTGCTTTGTTGCTGTTGCTGCTGCTGCTGTTGGGATAATTCCGACATTTTAACCAAGGCGGGTAAGGCGGCCGTGCTCCATTCTTGCTGCTGCTTGAGCATTTGCTGCTGGTGATGGTAGTAGTTGGTGGCGGCCGTGGCGGGTGGAATGGCACTCGACAGGCCCTTTCCTGGCGACGAGCCCACGGGCGGACTCCAATGACTCCAATTAGGTTTCCCATTTAAGGCCGATGGATGGAATGCTGCGGGCGGCATGGGCATGTAATGGGAATTGACGACGTTGCTGGACGTCGACGCCGATGACGTCGACGACGCTCCCGCCACCGCCGCGTTATTGGCTTCCAATTTGCGTGCGGCTTGCAATGTGGTCGATAACCGCTGCTGCTGTTGTTGAAGACAGGCTGGGCAACCACAACGTCCGTTTCCTTCTTGCAACGGGACTGTTCGGCCAGGGGAAAAAAGGAGAAAAAAAATTAACGACACGTTCAGACCAGCCGGCTTCGTTAATGACTTGGCCGTCGCATTCATAATCACTTTGGCCCCCGCTCTTAATCGTTTTCTCATTCCAATCGCCCTGCTATAACGTCTTTTCTTCCACAAAAACGCTCATTTCTTTATACTATATTTCTGGATATAACCGCCAACCTTTTCGAAGTAAAATGGACCGAAATCTTGCCCCATCCAAGCAAACGAAGCCCTTTCCCTCCATTTCATCAGCCTCATATTTATTCATATTTTACTCATTTTACTCATACATATTTATTCTACTGGGCCCGTTTCCTTTTCTCTGGCTCTTTTGTCCCCTTTCGAAATGTTCCCAAATGCTGAAATCATCAAATTCATGCATCAGACTGCAATTAAAGTGTCTAAAGAAATTAGAATTACCCTAATTAACTACCGGATGTGGACGAAAATAAACCCGAGAAGGAATGCAATAATTAACATACAAAAGACATGTATACTGAAGGACGTGAATTTAAATGTCACGTTACGAAACTAGCAAACACGCTGTCTGTTGTAACAACATTACATCCTTCTTCCTGACTGGGTCCCCTTATCAAGAAAACGTTCCATTCTTTAGAAAACTTGCCAACAATGTCATTTCCTACCCTCCCCCCAGCCAAAGGAAATTTAGTGCCCTAATACATCACACACGTCAGTCGCATACTTCCTCGTTATGAAGCCAATCCCCCCACTTCTTAATTACGCAAGCTGCGAAAAACTTATCCTATCATTGTCCAATAACCTTTACCTTATAAACGAAAAAAGCATCATCCCCCCCATTAAATCCACTCTCCGTACTTCCGTTTCCTCGTGTTTGAACAGGAACTTCATCCTGACGAAACTAAACTATCTCTCCCCATAAGAAAACTAGCTGCAGCTCTCCCCCCCAAAAAAACTCGCTCGAAAATGCCTGCGTCCACCCACGAACTTTTAAACGTGCGAAGAAGATTGACAGACCTGCTTAACAGTGCGAAAAGACGCTCAGCTTTTAAAACTTGGTATCTGTCTCGCCCACGTCTGCCTGGAAATGTTGCCCCGTCAAGTTGATAAAAATCCCTTTTCGCATGGGCAGGACGCCAAACGAATGCCCAAATTTCCCGTTCCCAAACCTTTTTTTCTGCATTCCCTCACCCCCCTCTTTTCTCTCAAACTGCCGAGCTAGAAAAGCTATATATACGTCTATAAAACTTGCATAATACATCGCGTGTGTCTGGCATGCCAAGACTTCCTGCCTTCGCTGGTTTCCTCCCCTCCGTTGCATAAAACTCGCAATTAATTCATCCCCTGGTAAAAGAAACAAAAAGTCCCATTTCCCCTCCCGTCAACTCTTCAACTTTTGTTTATCGCCCTGCCGGAACGCTCCAATTGCCTCACAATTTGCATTAAAACTAGCCCAATTCACCTCGAAACATGATTCGTGATAATTACACACAAAGTCCAAACTGCGTCATCCTAGAACTAACTAAATTACAAGAAAAATTCAGCTCGTTTATGAAACCCTACTGGAAAGCCGATGAAGCGGCAATTCCACATGTCAGAAAAAGGAACATTTTCATAAGCTACATCGAACCACTAGCACTGATATTATTTTTTGCCCCCAAAAAACGAACGCAATGACCAGACCCTTGTTTTGCCCGTTTACTTTGTGCGGATGCGTTGGCACACGTGCTTATAAGCGCTACTTATACAGGTGAGCCAGCTGTGCCTGGCACATATATGAATAAATTCTTCTCTGGGGGCGTTTCATTCCAAGTATTCTATGGATCTTTATTTATTTTATGCATCCTATCTATTCTATCTCTTTTCCCTGCCATCCATCTATCTACACGACACAACTGAACAGGAAAAGCGGGCTTCAGATCTTCTTCCTTTGGGGCAATCGCTATTCATATAAACAAGTGCTTCTTCATTAAGGAGTTGAAATAAATGACACGAAAAAAAATGAAATGCCAAGAACAGAGACATGCAACTTTTATCTCTTTCAACACACCCTTTTCTTCCCTTTTAATATTCCTATTATTTGTGTAATCAATACGCTACGAGGATCTGGTCGAACTGGAGCAGCTGCTTCCCAAGCTTGAGACTACGAACGCCAATTAAACGACCCGGTTATACAAAACGCTTCTAGCTGACAAAAGAACTATAAAAAACTATACAATTCTTTTGGGGAGAGTTTAGCATACCATTTTATAAGTTTCGAAATAACATTTCCCTCGAGATAAACCCTATCAGGTGAACCGACTTGCCTTTCGGGTGAATTGTGCCTCCTTTAGAGTCTATTTCATCTCATTCTGAAGAACAATGTCAGCCCGAATTATTGTATTCCTTTCAATGAAAGCCCTCTCCAAACTCGACAAGTTTGAACTCCACGTGACCCCACGCACTATATTTCTTGCCCTCTATATTCCATTCCGCACTATATTCCTCTTATTCAATTTCTGGAAGACACCAACAACGTCAACAATCTCGCTAAAAACTTGGCACAGAAAGGAACTTGCGGCGATCAATAGAAACGAGATCCAGGCTCGTTATTTTTCTTTCTTTTGACTCCCTTTTACAGCTCGTAAAACTCGTGCGCGCTCCACATTCTAGTGGGGGAATATTTTGTTCAAAGAAAAAAAATGAAAGTCAAATCGATTTTCTTACCCAAATTGGAGGCCGAAGCCGTGACACCGACCGGGAATCCTTGTTGCAGAAGCCGTTGCGTTTGATTGGCTAGGTTCAACTGTTGTTGCTGCTGCTGCTGCTGTTTGGCTTTCGCCTGAGAATTCCTCGTCCATTGTTGCTGACTATGACTAACATTTCGGTAATCCACGTTCTGTCTTGCTCGCGACGTCGAATTGGACGTCGTCGGTGTCGAAGGGTACAACGGTGGTGGCCGCAATAAGGTCGGCGTCGGCGGCAAGGGCAAGCTAGGTCGAACTGCGAGCATCAACAAGGGTTGGGCGCCAGGTGGCGGTCGGACGACGCGCGGCAAATCATATTCCACGCTGCAGTCCACCGACAAGGGCGCCGAGTAATCCTTTTTCGGGTCCAGTGCCAAGGGTCTACTGGTGTTATTACTGTGATTACTGTTCAATCTATTACTCAAAGGCGGGTAATAGCTGGAGAGCAGCGTCCAGGATGCTGCTGCCGCATTCGCAAGAGAAGCAGAAGAGGAGGACGATGAAGACGACGACGAAGGCAATGACGGCACAGACTCTTTAGCAGCAGCTTTGGAGGCTTTGCTGCTGTGGTTGTGGGCGTTGGTGGGGTTCATGGGCCCATTACTGCCCATGGCTTCATCCGCCAGCAACAATTCCCCGCCCAAGCGCGGGCAATTGGGGTCTCTTTCTTGCAAGGGTCGTCGAAAAAGAGCGTCTTGTTGTTGACTGGCGGCTGCTGAGGAGAGCAAATGTTGCGAAGGAAGGGTCGAATGAGCGACCGCTCCGTTTTTGGGCCGGTTATGGCAACAAAGGAGGCACTGTTGTTGTTGCTGATGGTGTTCCTGGTGCAGTTGAGACCGAGATTGATTGTTGGGAGTGGGGACTAACGCCGGGGTAGGAGGCAAAGCAGTGTTGGAGCCGTTGGAATCCGGCCAGACCGGCCATCGAACGTTTCCAGTTCTGTTTTTCTCCAACAAATGGGCCGAGGAACGTTTTTTGGCGTTCACTTGTTGTTGATGGTGCTCTAATTTGGCAGCCACCACGTTTAAAGCGTAGGTTGGAGGTCCTTTGGGGTTGTTATGGTGATTGTTGTGAGCAGGAAATCCGTACAAGTTGAGGTTACTCGAACTGCTGTTGTTGCTGGTTTTGAAGAACAAAGTTTCCACCGAGATGGGCGGCACTTGGAACTGGCTGTTGTTGCTATTGAGAACCGTTGTCATGGTTCCATTGCCGAGATTGTATTTGCCGGTCACAGAAGATGACGACGAAGAGGTATTATTATTATTCCTGGGACAAGTTGGGTGTAATCCACGGGCACAATTAATGTCACAGGGCCACTGAGAAATCCGACCACCTGGGAATTCAAAGCCAGGCATTTCTCCGTCAAAAGAGAGCGAATGCACTTGGGAGGCTGAAGCAGATGCCGAATGAGAAGGATTCACACTACTATAGCCAGCTGCCGTGGCAGGATAAGCGCACACTGCCGACATCTTGGGCTTAGAAACGCTCCCAAAACTGGAAAAACAATAATAATCCACAACACATTCACTTTGCGAAAAAAAAGGGGAAGTAGCAACTTAATCCTTTACAACGCGGGTAATTTTCACAAACGTTGCTTTTAGAAACGAATTCAACGGGGAGGCGCAAGCTTAGTTAAAAACTTCAAAAATCCCCGAAAATCCTGCAGAACGTCTTTTGTTTTATTAAATCCTTCGAGCGAATATTTCCAAACAGTGTTACACGGACGAGAGCCAGCGCCCGACTGAGCCTTCCCCAAGTCTGGCACCTAGGTATCGGACTCGAAACTCGGCCAAGTTCCCCTTGCCATGCCCCGTCTGGTCCCCCCGGTAACGCTCAGTAACGGACTGGCTGTGGAAATGGGAATGGAAGGCACACGCTGTCTTTCTCAATGAACGATTCTTGACCACAGAATATAACTTGGGCTACTTTCCCCGCAAACAATAGGCAGTTATTGTCGATAATTATCAAGGACTCCTTGATTGCATCCCGCCTCGCCTTTTAGTCCATTCAAAGCAGTAAGCAGACCAGCCTTGAATTCCACAGGAAACTAATCTCGAAATAACCCAGCCACTTCATGAGATCACGCTGGAAATAGAAATGACTTCCCTAAAACTAATAATCGCGCACCCAGTTCCCTCTCACCTTCCAGGTTTTTGGTACCGAGAACAAAAGCCAGATTGACGTAAGTCTTACTTGAAAGATAAGACTTGCCCCAACTTTGGCCCATCTCTTACCGCGTTTAAAAAACTTCTTAAAAAACTTGGCCAAAACTCTTAGTCAGACGAAGACAAGACCCCAAGACCGGCTCCTTGCTTCTCTTCCCTTTAACTCGATAGCCCAAAAGGGGGCAAAAAGATGGTTACGAACGCAACCCACCGAGAATGGATGCTATTGTTTTCCTTCGAACCCAGAGTTTCTCGGACACAATAGAACATTGTGCATGTCAGAGATGTAACGCCTTGTGCCTTGACAAACACCCCCAGAAACCCAACTTACTTTTTCTTTCTTTCTTTTTTTTATTGGACATTGACTCACAGAAACCCGACACATCCGCCGCCGACTTTAGATTAACTAGCTTTCTTGTCTCTCACGTCAATGTGTGTGTTTGTGTGTTTTTGGTCTCCCCCCCAGTCTCCAATGAAAGGAAGCTTATCTGTCGTTTCATTTCTCACAATTTTCGTAATTAGGACTTTGGGAGGAAAATGTCTCACGGAAAGACACACAAAGGACAATATGAAGGTGGGGGAGGCGGGGGGAATTTCTGTCTGTGCATGATATAATGGCTCTGCCATGTCTATGGCTGCTGGGGGCCTCAGAAAAGCTCGAATGCGACTTGCGAGATAGAAAACGCCTGCAATGCGCAATTTGCTCGTGACAGAAAATCGTTATTTTTCTCTTTTGGGAAAGACTTGTTGGGTGTGTGTACCGGGCACAACGTTCTCTTACGACGGATGGCAACGTCAACATTTCCCCAAGCTGGGGCAATCATCTCTGCAACTGTTAACTGAAACGTTCGCATGTCATTTTCAAAGACGCTGGACAAGAGAAATTCTCTTGTCCGCAACGAAACCCAGCCAAACGATCCCATTTTTTTTCTTTTCGCAGGGAAATCCTCCAAATCTCTGCAGAAACCTTAAGATCAGCCAGCAGGTACCGTTTTCTCTTACAAAATAGTACGGTTCAAAACTGGCTTGGTTTCGTCCCGAAATGGTTATGGAACAAAACCGTTTCCATGCTTCTGCAGAATTTCTGCAGCTTTGGCGACTTGTCAAAAGGATAATTTGATGGTTTCGAGCCCATCCAAAATGTGTTTGCTACGCTGCAAAAGCAAGACGGGAAAGCTCTTATGAACGGCATGCTATAATAATGGCTTTTCCTTCCTTTTTCACTTTTTTGGCCCGCTCTTATCCCACCTTATTTTTTATAAATGTTCGCTCAGCGCTTGCTTGCTTGTGTATATATACTGTGTGTACGTATACGTCGCGGTCCAAAAACCGCGCCCTTCTCGCTTTGCCCTTTCCCAACTCTAATGATGTTTTTCTCACTTGCATAGCCTGAGCCGTTTCTTTGCAAGTCGCGCCTGTTAAGAGTTGACTTGCAAAATATATAATAACCCAACTTTGGCGCTTCGGGGATGATGGATGACTTGCGGTTGGCGTAGCATTAGCCAAGCTTAAAAAAAACTCCTTTGCAAGATTGTCTAAAAAAAGAAAAAAATATCCTGGCAATAGGGACAGAAAAAGGCCATTTGAAAGGCTTGCGAAATTATTGAGATTACCCAAGCATAATCGATTCGGGACCAAACCAGAAGTTGCAATAGTTCTAGTTCCTTTTAGTCTCCCTCTTCCCTTTTGTAATGTTTCCCGGGATCGCGTTCATTAGTTGGGTCACGTTAAGCTCATTTATAATGCGGACTGAGCTTCTTCGAGCAGGAAGGGGGATAAAAGGGCACAGAATTTCATTCACCGGCAATCCCAAATCCATCAAGCATACAAAAAAACTAGGTAACAGCCAAACTCGTTACAAGTACGTTCCGGCTTCCTAGAAGAAGAAATGGAAACTGCAAAACTCCCCCATAAGAGTTGATCACCAAAGTTTAGTCCCCGGGAGCTGCTCAAAAACAGAAAAGGGAAAAAAGGGAACCCGAATTGTGAGTGACTGGACTATGACTGGTGGCTCATCAGGGGCCAAAGTATCTTCGCTCTGGACTAATCTCCATATTCCCCGAGCCAAGTATTTTGGCCAGCCGCCTAAAAGGCCAGCCAAGCATGTCAGTATGCGTCAAGGAGAAGGAATAATGACCATGCACAGCCTGTTTCTACTTTACTTTGTGTGAAA
The DNA here is from genome assembly GCA_003724045.1 of Lepidurus arcticus. Lineage (NCBI taxonomy): Eukaryota > Metazoa > Arthropoda > Branchiopoda > Notostraca > Triopsidae > Lepidurus > Lepidurus arcticus. The sequence goes on along the minus strand of RJJA01000239.1, from coordinate 60,924 downwards.
CCTCATGCACATGATCCTCCCCAACCCGAAAGTTGTTTGGAACACAGCCCTAAACGCCTTTTCCCTTTTTTTTCTTTAAACCCTCAAGACAACTTTTTGTGTATAAAAAACAAAGTCTGTGTAAGGAATGGCGATTGAGTATAGGAAAAATAACCTCCTAATGATCCAGTCCATCCCGGGAGTTAATTTCTTGCTCCGTACTTCGAATAGCGTTTAATTCCATTGAAATGCTAAATGATTTCCCGCTCGGGTTTAACGAGAATAGACCTTCAAGTTATACGTTAACAAAAAGGGAAGACATTTTTTAAAGAAAGGGAGAAGAAAGACCCCAAGACGGGATCTATTGCATCTCACGCTTGGCAGAACAAGACTCCCCATTGCTTCCATCCATCCATCTCGCTCGTTTCCATTCCTTGGGTTCTGGTTCTCTTTATATAGTGAATGGCCCAGAACAATTGACTTGCCAGTGTTGTGTTATGCGCCAAGTTTTGGCGTGCTAATTTAACTTGTTGTGCTGAACGTTCTGCTGCTTATTTTTTTCCATGGCAACATGCAGCCCGAAAACCCATTTCACAACGCTCACGGAATCCTTCGCTGCTGTAAACAAGTTTTGTCAGTACGTTTTCCCTTGATTCTAAACTTCCTCATACGTTGTTTGGCGTTTTCCAATTGCAGAACGCTTGCCAGTTACAACGAACAGGAACCCATTTCGTCCTGCCTCCCCTGCATCTTTCCCAGCCCTCCCATGGCAAATAAAAGTTCAGTTCTCTCTTGACCATGAACCATTAGACAAGGGGGAAAGGCTCATTCCTGACATGAAGCAGGCCTAATAAACAGAGAAACTCAAGACTTCCCGTCCCAGAACTTGGCCGTATCCCGCCCGCTCCTTCTTTTCCTTCCCGGAGTTTTCGCCCAACTTGAACGGGATAGCTTTCAAGTGGGCCATCAAGCGCTTCTCTATGCCAGCCAACTTACACATATATCTAATATATACAACGTTCCTGTACAGGGGCTTTTATAGACAGTCGGAGGGACTGTTACCAAACAAATTGGGGGGGAAAAGGCAACTCACATGTCGCTCTAATCTACTACCCAGGCAATCCCTCGCGAGACTGTTTCTCTCTGGCTCTCTGACTCGCTGGGCAACAGTGTTTAGAGAGGTAAGACAAGCGTAGTTCAATTAGTCTTGCACAACAGACCCACACACATATAGACACACACACACACATAGATAGTATATGTATACGTTCCATGAAACCAGCCAGCACAAACGAGCTGTGTACGGTCCAGCGTGTAACGAGATTGCTGGCTCTTGGGCCGGAAATGAAAAGCCAATAGCGACCAGCGTAACCATGGTCAGCCAGGACAAAAGCACACACTCATAAATACCTTGCTTAATCTTCATTACAAGCCCACGTGGGGTTCACAGCCCTTTTATGTATCTTTCTTCCCAAAATTTTCCCCCATGTAGTCGTCTGGAAGTTCGGAGGATCTTATCAGAATTAATCCTTGGAGAAAAGCCACTTTTTCTTTTAAACTCCGATGGGGAAAGGAAATTCCCCTCAAGTCTTAACGAAGGCACATATAACAGCTTGGAAAACTTATTAATAATTCTCATTTACTAGGGAGGAGACAATGTTCCAAGATTGGGAAATGGAAGTCGAGTTTTTTAAGCCTGCTGAGATTAATATTAATTAGAACAGGGAGGGAAAGAGATAAGAACTGAAAGACAGAACAGGCAACGACCACTAAAAATGAACCCGAAAAAAAGGAACTGGATATCCTTGTAAGGATCTTAATTAGGCAAGTTTTCTGCGGAAGGGGTATGGGGAGGGGAAGAAGGAGGTTAACCCAAATAGAATCACCAACTACCTCACGGATTTCCAATGCGAGGAAATAAAGTCATGTACACGGGGCTGCGGATCACACATCCCGGAAACCGCAGTAACCCAAAAGGGGAAACTTGTAATATCTTTCTAACCAGTAATAATGATTTCCCTTATACGAGTTTTACGAGTGGCTTTTACTTGTTATTTGAAACGAAAATTATTCCGAAAGAAAAAATCCGCAAAAGGGAAGCAGGGTGTATATATTAGTATGCAAGTTTGATGTTATCATGCCCCTCTTTTCCCCCAAGTATATTGGCATGTTTCTCGTTTTCTTTTCAGTTTCCTTCAAGTCCCTGGAAGCCACTTCTTACCATATATTACCCTTTCAGGGGTTTCTCTAAAGAAACTGCGCTTCTCCTCAAAGTTGCAAAGACAGACAGGGCTTTCAATGCTGCTGCAGAAGAAGCAATCGCAATCTTGCGCCTTCCAGTCTAGTAAGCCCAGGAAAGACGAAGCATAGAGAGTGCAGGGAGTATTAGAAAAAGTGACAGGAAGTGGAAAAATCCCGAAAAACGGGAAGCTAACTCTTAATTAGTTTCCAGTCAGGGCGAAAGAGCCTATAGTTTGGAATGGAGGGCCTAGCATACCAAAAAAGAGGGTCAGGCGAAGCAGATCTTTTGACTTTGATGAGGAAACAAGCCAACAAGCTCATAGGGCTGGGCAGTTTGGGAAGACTTTCCCAAACGTTGAGAAGCCAGGCAACGCCTTGTTCGCTTTGAAAGCATCCCCGCCTCTCTTAGTCCAGTTGCCCCACTCCATTCATTGAATTCCGGAAAGCTTGCCATTAAAGGACCTCCACACAAATCACCCGTACTGGACTGTACACACACCTGGGATTCTGAAGCGAATCACGTGATCTGAGTGGGATTCTCCTGAAAATGGCGCTTTCCTTGCGTTGGCTTTAACTTGGCAATCTGCCATCGCCTGTATCGGCGTGGTCACGTGAACCCCCAAGTTCACTTGGCGCTATTTCGCCCGTTAAGCTACACGGAGGGGAAATACTGCGAGTGAGGGCAAGTCAGTTGTATTACAGTTGGGATGTGGGGGTTGGTTCGCGTTCTGCAGTTGCCAGCAGAATCTCCGCACATGCTGACAAGATGTATTCCGCGGAAAAAAGGATCTTGACCCAAAAGCCATCAGCCGTTGGACACGAAGAGAGCCCTTTCTAACACTTCTTTTGGCAAAGCTCAAAGCCTTCTCACGTGAATCTAAACCTCCGTCATGATTCATGAATTATGGCTCGAAGCCTTCCCAGACCGCGCCCTGACTTGCTTGGCCAATGTGTTGGAGCGTCTAGGTCTCTCATCCTGTAAGGAAACTAATGGTTCTTTCTCGCCGAAAACTTTTTTTTCCTCCCCATGGGCCCAAGGCAATTTATCCTCTTTCTCTGGAAAACTGAGCTAAAACCTCCACTTCCTCGTGCGGGCACAACTAATGACCATCGCTACCGTGGAATCGTGGGTGGGTTTTTAAGCTCTCGAAAGAAAAAAGACCCGTATGCAAAAAGCTTGAGCTCCATATGACCTGGCATGACATGGAGCAATGCTATATAGCTCTTTAAGTTGGAGGGGGTTGGGGGTCTTTTGGTTCTTGTTCGAGGATCATATCAGGTCAAACACAGATGTCTTATCTCTGCCTCTCTCTTCCTTCCTGCCCTTAAGTTTCTTTAACGTACACGGTGCAATTCCTAGGAAATGTCAGGATGTCAAATAAGAACCATGAAGCCTATAGATCGCCGTACAAGCAAAACTCGAAGACCTCTCCAAAACAGCTTGCATATACGGCCTGGCCTGCCAGATGAACTCGAGTCACCGCACCATGAGAGAATCTGGGTTTCCAGGGGGTAAAAGTGGGGGTTCCCTGTTCTCCAACCAAAAAGAAGACAAAAAAGCAACCACTTGGTAAGAAATAAAAGAGTTCAAAGTAAAATTATAAGCATGGGAATGGAAATTTCATCCACGCGGTGGGGTCGCTCGTCATCTTGTATATCTCTATCCCGAAGTTTTTGCCATCCTTTGAACGTCCCTAACCAACCCCTTCCTCATCTTTCTTTCTCTGTTCTCTCCCCCCCCTCGGTTTGCTTCATGTTGGTCGGAAAAACTTGGAGATGACAATGCAATGACAACTCGATGCAAATGAATCCCTTAAGCCATGTGCCAAGGCGGGACTGTGTACAGGCATCACACACACATTCGTATCAACATCCCTGGTGAGCACAAAACTTTTTCCCATGGCTTTTAAGCGACGACGACACCAGCATATTTTTTTTTATTTGAGCTGGGTTCATCTCACAAGGATGCTAACTAGCATAACAGTGTTTCGAGGAACGTCACCATCATGCAGGCATTGGTTGGCTGTGCCTTTTCGTTGGCCCTTTGTGTCAAGGAAAAGCCGTGCCATGCTGCCACCACCTACACAAGCAAAAGCACAGCCCCAGAAGTCTTTTCGAAAATACGTCTCCTCCCCAGCAGCCCCACCCTGTCCGGATAAATAACAAACTCCTATAGAATTTCCCTGGCATTGCTATGCTATGGCTTCATCCTTTTATCACATGGCTGCTTTCCCCACATGAATGTGTAGCATTAGACCGTGCCTGTTCTTCTCGCCTAAACGAATTATTTGCAATTAAGGGGCACTTTTTCAGGCTTCCTTAACTTCCTAACCATGCGTTTCCGGGAAAAGGTTCCTTTTCCCAAACGAAACAAATATTTAAAAACAACAGAGCTGGCAAGGCTTAATTAAACTGTCTGGAGTTGACTTGGGACTGACAAGAGGAGTACAGTACACAGTGCAATATACATAAAGCAAAAGTGCGAGCAAGACAAAGACCAAGTGCCATGCTGTCCATTTCCGTTCAACAAAGAAAAACGCGAGAGACCACCAACGGTATATATATACGTCACCTTCTTTCAGGATGGAAAAGGCCAAGACTAAACAGCCCTGCGTTTAGCTATAGCAAATATTATTTCACGCAAAGGTTCTCTCTTTCCTTGTGTTGGAACTACAAAGGGCTTTTTAATTGAAAAGCAAGCATTCTTCCTTAGACTCCTACGGGTGTGCACGATAAATATTCTCCTTCTTGGGTTCCCCTCTAAAAAGGTTAAAGCAAATTAAATGTCGAGTGACACGACAATACGTCATTTATACGGGTTTTCATGTGCTCAGCTCAAGAAGCTGAGTCATTAGAGTTCTTGCACGAGGTCCTGCGTGCAGCCGTTGCTGAAGCAGCGGAAATCGAACGTTTTCTGAAGACCTGAGAGCGTGGCTTCTCCGTTGTCCGAAGCTTCCTATATAAAATCCCCCAGCTGGGAATCGAATCTTCGTCCCCAAAGAATACTGCCCTTATAATGACAAGCGAACATTTTTTGCGCTGGTGTGTTAGCAAGACTGACGAGAACAGAGGACAGTCGAGTCAGAATTCCATTTTTTTGTCTTCTTAGGGCTCTTTCGGAACCGAGACGAGGGTTTTGCGTTGGTATGCAATGTCTCAAGAGCCGTCAAGGGGGAGCGGGAGGAAAAATCGAACATTTTGGGGGCGGAAGCAGGAGGAGGCAGTAGTACCAGGGGACCCAACGAATAGGCAATGCAAGCAAGTACGGCGAAAGTTTCCAAATCGAACGTTTTCTAGACGACTCAACTGAACCTCAAACAACTCCCCTTGCTTACATGCCTGCCATGTTAGTCAAATCGAACGATTCCGTCTCTCTTTGCGAAGCCAAACGGCAGTATGGCGCAACAAAAAATCGAGCGTTTTGGTGGGTGGTGGGAGGCATCAGGGGAACCCAACTAACCAACGTGCAAGTCGTACTGAGAGGGTTAGAAAATCGAAGGTTTTCCATCACGCTGCAACCAAGTCTAATGTTTCTTCCATGGGCTTAGCAAAGCCTGCAACCAAGCAATAATGGGGGAAAAGAAAGAACTTGTGTATTTTTTTTGTTTTAGTATGCTTTTTTTCCACCCAGGTTGTGCCAGCTGGGCGGTTGACTGAAAAGCAAAGTAGAGTGTTGAAAGCGTTGAAAGCACAAGTTGAAAGAATTACACTGTGAATGCAGCAAGGCGCAAATGCTGACAAACAGTAGTCTTATTGTGAATAATTAGTAGTGCACAGCAAGACTCTGTGCGGAAAACGGAACTGGTGAACAAATGACCAAAAAGCTTCGCTCAGCAGCCTTTTTCATGCTTACCGCGTCTGAAAAAAATTCCACGATATTTCTTCCTGGCTCCCTTCCTCTTTAATACCCAACAATGCTTTTGGGCTTTCGCTTCCTATGAGAGAAGGGACCCTCAACAGCAACATCCGTCACCGTCACACGCTTCGGACTCGCAATCCTCCCCAAACTTCTTATTTCCTAAGCCAGTCAATCTTTACGGAACAACAGTTTGGGAGACTTAATATGTCGCCCCCTTCAGCCAAAAGTAACCTTCAAGTCTGGCATTTCTCAATTACAGCGCTTAACAATCGCCATGAGTCACAAGACTAGACTTAACAATACAATAGCACTTTTTTGTGTGCATTTCTAACGACTATGGCGTTGGCCATATTACCGGAGGGTGAATGAAAAAGGTAGCATAGCATACATATATGCATTCCACGGCACATTCTGTCTAATTGGACAGCCAGTAGCGTGTATATACCATTTTATGGCAATAAAAAGAAGAAAAAAATATAGCCTTTATCCCCCGAAAAAATATAGCCTTTATTCCCTTTATCCCCCGGTTTTCCCTCCTACGGGTTCAAGGAAGGGAGCAGCGTTGGTTATAGCTCGATTGTGTGCTATTGTCACCTGTATGGCAGCCTGGCAGGCCCATTTTTTACAATTCAAGGAAGCTAAAGCCGCTTTCATTCCGCGGATGCCAAGCGAATGAGCCCCTCCCATTGCACGCATTGTCATCATTGGCGTTAACAGTTTACAAAATCATTTTGAAGCGCACACACGCATATCTTGTAGATGTATCCAACATAATAAATACACTGGAAATGGTTTAAAGTTGGGGGGCGTTCCCTCTTTCGGTGCGGGTGGCAGCAGCGTATTTCGTTTCCGCACTTGGCATTCTATTCCTGGTCCAAAAAGAAAGAAAGGGGGGTGTTTGAATACGAAAACAATGGTCAATTAATGGAATGTCTGTGCGTTCTGGGAAGGCGATCCTTTTTGCCACGTTGTCCGGGCGAAGTTTTCCAGGCGTTCGAAGGGTCAATGTTATGCGCCATTGTTATCCGTTCGTTCTTTGTCTACGGGACGTAAAAGGCTCAAAAACACAATCGACAATTGTCTCTTTGTGTTCACTCGCTATGTTTGCCCGTCTCGGAGTTTGCCAAGTCAGTCCGTACAGACATATACTTTCGATCGCATTTGCTTTTAATTGCAACCCAGCTTTCCATTTTTCTCTCCTGAAGCTTCATTTGGAGTGAATGCGAAAGAAAAGAATACAGATCCATTATGCATGTTGTGTTTTTTGTGGGTGCCAACTTACCAGGGTCAAGGAGAGGGGCGTGGCTCACCCACCCTGACACTGACAGGGGCCCGTTTCTATGCAGCAACTCTTTTTTCCCATTTACTCCTGAGAAATTTCTTTGCCGTTCCCCCAAAAGCCATCTCAAGAATTTCATCTATGCTCTCGCCCAGTGACCCGGAAAAAAAGGTTTTTCATGGCGATTTATCATTTTGAGACCTCCGCCGGAATGCGTGCGTTATAAAGGGGGCTGGTTTCCCCGAAAAATGATGAGCTCAAAATTGTGTGGGGTTATCCAGCCTCAATTGCAACTTATCGTGCGCTTGGTATCGGCCAATCATTTTTCCGAAAGTCAGTTTCAAGCTTTGCAGGCCTCCCAGTGCGGCTAACCTTTTAAGCCATTAGCCATCGCATGTGGAGGTTGCGACCGCCTGCTGAGCTTCCTTACACGCGCTATTTAAGATTTTGCGTCGATGGCTTCGGAAATTTCGTACAGGCGCACAGCTGCTAACACACACACACTTATTACTAATCAAAGACCCTGGGGGACCCTCATACTCATCTCATGCTTTATAATGCTCTTGTTTCCATCTCTCACTGTCTGTGTGAATGCGTGTCTCGCGTTTGTCTCATAGGCCTGCGCCTGGCATCTGCAGCCAAGGGCCCCGCCCACCCGCACCCCGTATCTGTCTTCCGCCTTACATCACTGTGATTATGCAAAATGTCTCGTTCGCATCTGTCTTGTCTTTGTCATCCGGGTCCTGGGCCGAAGGGAAAGGGCTGGCTACAATAGTTTTATAACAAGTACCCGGGACCATGAGAGGGACAAAGCCATAAAAAGTCAGAGAGACAGGGAAAGGACCCAGAAGCAGCGACATGACAGTAACACGGAATGGAGCAATCGCAATGCAATGTAATGCAATAAGGCCCCAAAAAGGGGAAAAAAGATACGAAAAGACTCCATAACCTCAGCTGCTACCAAGGAAATATTCCATACTCTCCAGTCTGGGTACCCCCTCCCCTAAAAAAGCAAGAGACGCAGAAAAAAAAAGAGCGCAGAGACGTTTGTCCGTTTGTCGCCTTCATGGCAAATTCCATATGGTCCCTACGTATTAGCGCCATGGGCACAAGAAGGGGCTACCTCATAAAAATGCGATGCTTATCAGTTATCACAGTCAAAGGAAAATCGCCAAGCCATGCCGCATGACTCGACGGAGCAATTCCTCGCAGCCTTTTATTGCTATTCGACTTCTATCAAAAGCCTCGACTTCTAGATTTGCAACTTGGGTGAGCCGCATTTTCGCGACTTTTGTAACCGCTCTAAAGGCTAACAACCCCAATGCCAACGACTGGGATCCTCGTTGAGATCACAAAAAATGGAATTAATGCCGAAACATGGCTTTGGGATGTTACAAACTGTAGCCACCAAGAAAAGCTGCCAGACCCATATCTTTTAGTATAATTTAGTCATTCTAAGCTGGATACCCCAAGATGAAGGGAGTCCTCAGGGGAAACGCGTAACGCATTTCATTTCATAGCCAGTAGCTTTTTCCTGGGTTATTCAGCTCGGTTTTCCCTCCCTCCCTTAATTTGTTATTTTTCTATTGTCCTTTGACACGGGGACGTGATACAGAGCGAAGAGGAGGAAGACTATGGCGCAAACTAATAATTGCTGGGCCCGTTCCGAGCTACTTGCCTGGCCTATTACTGCCAAACCAGGTCTGGTTTGCCCATCAAATGGTCCTGAGGAAAACAAAGTCAGAATGGGGAATACTACAAAGTGTCCTAAAGTCTGGGCATTCATACCGCGATTCTGTTCGCAGCCAGAAAGGACAAACACGACTGGTTCCTCCGGCTTGGATTTGTATTAAAAGCCAGATAATGAGGGCGTAAGATCCGTAATGGCGTATAATCCCTTACCCCATGATGGCGTAAGGGGCCCCATTTTGATCTGGTGAGCGGTTTTGCCAAGTCAGCCTATCTAACCAGCTTTCTTGAGCGAGCTTTTAAGCGACTTGCAAAATTGGCACGTAGCGTACCTTCCGATCGAACTTGCTCCGTTCGCGGCGATGGGCTCAAAACGCATTCCGCCCCAACTCAATCTATCCTGTATTACCAGGCGAGCTGTGCATCTTCGAACAAGTCTTTGCTGTGGGGCGGGAAGGGGTACTTTTGTCAGCCCCCAAAACAATGAAGTTGGGTGTTGTCAGACACTCGTTAATCGAGTCAACTAGCCGCATATGAAACTGTTCGCTGGAAAATGGTCATTTCCTCGTGTTGGCGTGACAGTGGCCACTTTGGACTGTCCCGGGAACGTTAATGGCTCCACAACCTTGACATTTGATGACTCCACGCTTTTCCACCATTACCAAAAGGCGTAATGTTTTTGCAGTACGCGGTGACAGCCCAAAGTTTTCCTCCAAAAACTAGGGAATACAAAAAGAGGAGCAATAAGACAACTCGTGACTGTGATAGATGATGACAAATAACCCCTTTCCCAAGCTCTGCGGCTTACCTTATTTCTATACGAGGGCGCCTGCACACTTTTAAACACCCATCTGCACACTGCTTGCGTCTCAAACGCGCCCGTTTTCCCCGTTTCGCGAGTTCGTGGAATTCCACCTTCAAATTCCATCCATAGGAAATAACATTTTATTCAAAAAATAGTGTGTAATAATACTTCTTCTGGGCGGTTCTTTGCATTTTGTGTTGGCAGAACCGTAAATCGACGCCAACGCTCAAACACCCCAACTTCCTCCCTTCAATGGTCGAATCGTGCAGCACTAAATAAAGAAGAACGAAATACAAACCGACAATCACGACTTCGTCCTTGACCAAACACCTTTACTGGGTTTGCGTCAACGGAACCCAAAGTCACTCATCAACTATTCCCAAAACACGAAATGCCAGAAGAGTAAGGATTCCTCCACCTTGTGCCATACTTTTTCCTACAGAAAGGAAACGCAATGGAATAGCTCGAGCATCATGACTATAAACTAAGCCAAAAAAACCCTAACAAACTCCTCTGGTTCTCTGAATCGCGTTTCTCATTAGGTTTCCGGTTTTCAATGTAAAACCCGCTGCTGTGCCCTACTGAAACATTCACTGACAAGGAGAAATACAGGTGCCACGATTTTCCGCCGCCAAGTTCCTTCCAATGATTAATGGATGACTCAAGATTTTACCTACGTAACAAGATTCTTCGTGGAAACCCAAAAAGAAAAAAACTCGTGAAATGGAATTGCGCCGAGCCGAATCGTAGTCCCCATTCGTACCAAATTCGCACGACTTTCCCTGACCATACGCTTAGATAGATTATTTGAATCGATTAGCCATTCCTCTCATTCATCAACGCCAAGACAATGCATTCTATCACGCCCCTAAAAGATACCCAATACTCGCCTTTTAGATTTTTTTTCGTCGTGGAAAACTTGTCGAAACGCTCTTTACCAAATTGCTAAGCCACGCGGTGGCAAGCCAACAGCAGCCAAACTTCAGCTGGTACAGTACTTCCTTCATGTTTAATTCACGCCTTCTTTCTCGTGAATAAGTATGACTCAGAACTTTCTGTTCCTCCAAAGTGGCCGGCAACTCAACCAAACCCACCATTTCCGGTAAATTTACCAATCCATATGTAATGGTAAATTATACCTACCTGGTCTCGGGGCTGAACAACTACCCCCAGAAAGCCTTCGCCAGAAGGGGGGTTGGGGGGGCATAGTGTACAAGTTCGCGGTGAACGGGAGAAATGGAAAGCCCTGCCCTGCTCTACCACCCGAGAAATAAGGGAGCTTGTAGGGCTTTTTGGCCGGGAGCAGTAAAGAGCTCACATTTCCCATTATGCGTGTTAGTTAATAACAATGCTTCCATAAAGTGGGCTGTATACGTTAAGGGTTTCGTGCCAGATTGTCCCCCTTTCGAGTACGTTACAGTGCATAGAATAGGTAGTCTCTGCACGTACTGTACTATACAGACGGTTCGTACGTACACTCTTGCCTCCTTTGGGTTTCCCTCTGCAATAAGTCCCTGGGCTTTTCTATGAAAGGGCAAAATGCAAAAACTTGGCCCCCGCCAGAGAACAATGCAAAGCCGTATGCAGGGTTTGGGCTCCTCACCTGTCTGCTATTATAAAACCCCTCTTACAACTCATAAGGATTGTCCACGTCGGAAAATTGTATTGTGTGCGCGTGTATGTGTTGTCTATAGAGCGCCTCGACACTACGAAACTGACAAGTTTGGAGAAAAACCTCGCCGAGTTTTGTGTGAACAGGATCCTTGAGCGCAAACAAAAAAGGTGGGGGAAGGTATTGTTAGATATGCTTTAGCATTGGGGCGCTCATCACATGCTCGGCCATAAATTCTGTACTTTTCTCCTTGTTTTGGTGTGGAGACGCCAGGAATGACTACGTCACGAGCATAAATGTTGGCTTCTTGACCCTTTACCACATAACAGCCCCACCAGACGTACTCTTGTCGGGGCTTTTTCGACACAAGACCACTAGGAAAGAGGTTTATAATTGGCTACGAATTTGGCGGTAATAACCCGTATTTCATTTAATTTACCCCCTCGAGTCACTTTCCCAGAAAACCACTGGCTTTCAGACCTTCCCATGATTTACGCCAACATCTTTTTTCATTTCGCACACCCCAAATTAGTCTGAACTACTTTTTTTAAAAAGGCAGAGAAGGATACAACGTCAATGAAATACACAGAGAACCATGGGTGCAAAAGTCTTTTAAGAACGGACTATCGTGCTCTTATTGAAGAATGTATCATTATTCCAGGGAAGAAAATAAAAAGACAAAGACGAATAAAGATCCGACAATGGATTCAATTGTTTAATTGTTTGTACCGGAAATGGGACTGCGGGGGCAAGGAAACAATAGTAAATGGCGGGTCGTGCTGAATGCGACAGCTTGAAAAAGGAAACGTAATTGTGCAAGGGGCCCTTTTCAATGGAAAGCCACTGCCAAAATCCGGAGGAAAGACCAAGTTCCCGAAACGCAGGCCATAGCCAACGCAATTAGCAAGTCAGCAAAAATGCTCGGACTTTTTTGTGGGTTTGGGGATCCTCTTTGTCAGTCCTGGGATGTTCGATGTAATGCCGAATGGCTTGCGATACTGCTACAACAGCCTTTTATAAACACCTCGGCCATTCTTGTTTCGTTACGAGCCAAAAAGCAAAGGCCATCCAAGCGTTTCACTTCGGATCCTAAACGGCTTCCAGGCACGCCAACGACTATTAATGACGCAGTTCATGGCATCGTGCATTACACAACGAGCTATGGCTTCAATACAAGTGACCATTACTAAAACTTTCTAGTTTTTAGACAGCACTAAACCCGACACAATAAAGAAGAGAAGGAACAAAATGCCCCGGAATCTCGGTCCCATCATGGTATATATCCCGTCCACCTTCAGCTCTTAACCTGAGTTGCTCATTGGAATAGTGAATTACGACCGTGATTGAGTCCAATGGCACTCGCACCCATCTGTTTGGATGCTAATGAGGAATCCATATGCTGGTCGTTAGGATTGTCACATGTGCTACGAAAAGCCCAATCAACCTCCTGAAAGATGCAATAAGACTTTCACGACCGTGACAGTAGTGCCATAGCCAGCCCTCCTCACATTACTGTCAGTCGTACTTCCTTAATCTTGTGGAGACCCGAAACCTTTGCCGCTAGTGTTATTACAATGGGTTTAGCATGAAATACTGTGGCTATAAGTCTTGGCTGTCATAAGGGTTTCGCCATTAGGCCTCCAGGAAATCATGCTGCTGAAGCTTCGCCTAGCAATACGTGGTCATAAGGACTTGATCAAATAAAAGGACTTTGGCTTTGAGTTAGAATTTTACGCAAAATTTACATAAAATTGCCCCTGACCAGACTTGATTGGCAATATACCCACCAAGCGGCTTTCGCAGGACTGGGGACTGTCAACACGTGGGGTCTATTGACGCAATAATGAAAATCATAAAGCGAAACGGGACTTTTCAACATTTCCTAACCCAACAATGAAAAAATGCAAGGAAACGTCCTTTTGACAAGGACATTAAGCGCTGCTGACGCAATAATGAAATACCAAGATAAAAGAAAAATAATTGATCATCCTGGACTCGTGGCGCTTACTCCGGCTTGACCTTGCTTCGCTGGGTGCGTTTTTCTAGTCCAGAAACTACACGGAAAATCTCTCCCAGCGAACGTTTCCGAGTCGCTCATTTAGATTCTGGCTTACCGAAACCGAGCTCGTCAAGTTTTTTTTTACCTTCAACTCAAGCTCACAGGCTCATTTCTAATGATGAACGACTGCGACACTTGGCAAGGAAAAAGCTTTGCCTAATAAACCAAGGAGGAAAAAAACTGCCCCACTCGAACGTCTTATGACTGCCCATAATTCATACAAGTTACGACCACGGAAAGCATTCCCTAATCCCTGGCTAGGCTTCTCCGAAACTTCTCATTCTGACGTGTATCTCCATCCATCGTACATAGAAACCTCTTAACATCATGCACAGCTTCAAAACAGTACCCAGGAACGAAAATTTCGCCTTAGAAAGCAAAACTTGGCCACAGAAATAACGTCCGGAATCTTTCCTAAGGGCACATTACGAGTCGTCTGCTGAGCTTTTATAACTTAATTTCCTTTCTTCCTGGAAAAGTTCTTTCTGCCTGTCTGACTGAAACTCCCAGACGTCTTTTCTCAGCCACGACATTTGTATTCCTTTAGAAAAGCAAAAAGAGAGCTCAAATGAATCCAAAATTGCACCTGCGCACTTGTGTGGCATAGCCATCACTCTTTTGTTTCCACATTATGTTTGCAGTGCACATCCATCCAATGAACTCGAGTAAAGGAAAGAAAGACGAATGGCTCAACTCCTTAAACACTTCGTTTGAACCTCTAAGGAAAACAAAACATAAGAAATTCCGCCAAAAAGGACGACAGATAGAATGGCCGTTCTGCAACCAGCCCTTTTCTGGCAGCTGTTCCCTTGTTTTAACGTGTGGGTTGGGAACAAGTAACTGTATATGGGAGATTCCACATTACGCTTTTGAGACCATTAGCCACACACATGCTTCTTAAGCTCGCTCGGGACTCGACCATAACGATGACCATTCTTGGGTGAAACAACAATTTTCTCTAACAACAATTTTTGCAAAACCTTTAACCAAACCCCAGGGCAGTTTTTTTTAAACACCACGCTGTAAAAGAAGGAAAAAAAGTTAAAAACCAGTCGACTTGTGTTTCCTTGTCTTGTGACGAGCCTCCTTCCGTTACCAACAGACACGAATTCAAATGGCTGACAAAGCAAGCATGAAAACCGAAAACCGATCTCAATATCTGTCCAAACTCTTGTTATAGTTGAATTCCACACCAATTATACGTAATTTAAAAGCAATCCAAGAGTACTTTGCAGTTCAATTGGATGTTCTTTCCCTGTCAACGAAACAAAAAATAGCTTACAATCAAGCCTAAAAAAGCGCATGAAAGCATTTTCATGCTCAATTTTTTATACCCAACGCCAATCTCGAAAGTCCATCCAAAATCCCCTTCAGCTTTTCTTGAAATCCTATTCGAATGGCTAATCCAAATGGCAATTCGAATGCAACCTTTCCTAATTTGCCCAAATCACATCTAATTGCCAAGAAAATCCTGCCCAGCTTGTAGTAAATTGACCTCTGACCTAGGTCTAAGCCTACTCTCGAGAATTCCCCTTTTTCGAAATGAAAGGACTAATTTGAGGTGCTATTCCCTTCAGATTTTCCGTTGGGAGTGAACGCCTATCCTTCACTGCAAAGCTTTATCTCAACCCCTTTTCCCTTATTTATTCCGAGCTTTGCCCCACTATTGTATAATAATCCCACATTTGATCCACAAATCAGCTTTGGGTCCAATCCTGCCACATGCCATGTTCGTTAATCTGCTTTCAAGGAGCTGCTGGGCTGAATGACGTATATATATGCGGCAAGAGTTCCAACAAGGGTTGTTAGAGACGAGACGAGAATATCCAAACCAGTTCTGACAGGCCCCAAATAACTACTCCAAAGTTTGCAACTTGTAACAACACATCCTTCTTTCTCGCTCCACACACACACAGGAACGCTGCGCAAAAAGAAAAGAAAAAGGAAGGAAATGAAGCTATGGAAACCGCCCAGAAGGCCAGTTTATCAACGGCGAAGAACAAGAAGAAACCGAAAAAAAGTAGGTGGGGGCTACCCCCAAAAGCTTCCAACTTCCCTCTCTCAAAGTTAAGGGAGACAGATGGGTAACCCGGAGAAATTCCCTCAACTCGCACGATTTTCATTGTCACCTGCGCGTCCATTGGCCGCGTCCATGCTCCACCCGTGTGCGTCGAGTAGGCTATATACAACGGCACGACACGCACCAGGGTATATACAATGCAGGATAAAACAGCCCCTCTTCCGTTTTCGCCTTTTACTACTCCCAAGTTGATTCATTAGCATCCTGACAATAAGCTATGGAAACTACCACCCTGGTGAACTCCCCCTGCAAGTCAAGACCTCGTGAAACTAACCCAACTTTGGAAATAGACGCTTGTGGGGACTGTAATACTGTACTTGGTGGTTTGGACACAAATTATAATGTTCCTTATAGCAAAACAAGAAAGAATCCTGTTTTCTCTTTTTTTTTCTTTCGGGAAAACCTTATGCGTAGTTTCCCATGAATAGGTTGATTGCCTCTGAGAAAACGTGGTCCGCCATTGGGGTCCATCATTATTACAATTCATTATTTCTCTCTTTTTGTCTTCTTTTTTTTACAGAGGGGGAAATTTAGAAGCAAGCTTTGAAAGTTGCTCATTGTTTCGTCAAGTCGTTTTCTTATGCTAACATATGCTGCGCAGAGGGTGATTGAGTATGCAAGCCATGTCAAGCCAACTGTACGAGTCGTTTCAAGTCGCTTCAAGTATCTTCCGAAGGAGAGGCTCAAGCATTTACAATGAGTTATCAAGTCCTGGTAGTTTTGTAACTATAAAAAACTAAACGAATCGCCGGGAAATATCCGAAAAGGCCAAGGAAGTATTTCAGGTTTTTCTCGTTTCAATCTCGATGTGGCATGCAAGTGTGAAATTTGGCTCGCTTTTGCTTCGCGTGAACAACACAACACTAACAAGCGAAACACCTGCATGCGTCTTTTTCACCTTACCTGCAAAAGCAGCACAAAGTTGCGCATTACCTAGCACTACACATCGAGTGCCAATTTAAAAAAAGAAAAACACGATTACATTGATTACATTTCCGAACCAGTTTTTAACAAGAATCCAAATGGCTACCTGTGTAGAAAAGAAAGAAAAACTCGCTTCGACTTTTAACAAATAAGAACTATCATCTAGCAAAATGCTAGATGCCAATGGATCATAATTACCATGCTGGAAGTGAGACGAAAACTTTCGGAATTCAGAATTGCCTTTCTCGTTCTCGCTTTCTTCCCATATTTCATTGAAAAAAGGAATGTTTGAAAGAGTGGGACAGAATTGTAAGCAACTTCAGATTAAAAGCGGCTCCCAATTTATCACGAATCCGACTAACTTTTGCTCCTAGAAATATGACATCGATTTCCCACCGAATTTCCTTCTAAACTAAAAGTTAAAAATCTTGAAAAAATGCCCCTTTTGCGCTACGCTCGAGTTGCGCCAAAACGTTCGCAGCAGCTAATCCACAAAACCCACTTAATTTTGAAAGTGATTTTGCCCCACACGTTGGAACGTACGTGAAGATGCGGCCTCCGATGTGAAGGAGCGGAAACCCACCTTAATGTAACAAGCAGCTCGTCTAAAGTGCTTTTCCTCCAAGTCTGGTGCTAAGACTATACTTTTGAACCTAACAGGCGCTCGGTGAACCAGAAACCCATTTCAAATGCTTTTTGAGGATCGTCGGGCTGGGAGCTTATGAGAAAAGCCAGCGAAACCGTATGGCTTTGTGTTATAAAGAAATCAATAACGAGCAGCAATCATAAATTGTGAGGGAGACTCGGGGAAAACTCCCAACCTCCACTGCCTCAAAACCACGTCAGTTTCGGGCACAATTTGCACGGCCAGATGCGAACATGGATACCAAAAACCTGGTATTATTCCCCGGGAAGCTTTTACATGAGCACGACTGGCCTTTTCCTGGCCGGCAGCTCAGAAATTCACCATCCTTCCTTGTCAGTCGCTCCATTTAAAGTAGAGAATAAAGTTAATAAAAAGGGACCATATAGTGTTGGACCATTTGGCAGTTTCCCTCAGACGAATCTGGCGGAGACCTTGTTCTGTGACAATATTACAAGAAACTTTCATCTTTTTGCCGTTTTTTTTTCGGTAAAAAGGATGAAAAAAGCTTAAATGGCAGACCTAAAAGTCGACACACAAAGGAGCCTTATTGTTCCAGGCTCGAACTTTGTATGCGACACACATACATCGCCGAGGAAGCAGCGACTGCCAAATTCTTTTATTTTTTCCCCTTTTCCTCTCTCGGGCTCCCTTCTCCCTCATCATTAAAGCTCCTACGCGAGCCGAGCAGAATGGCCGGGGATTCTTCAATTATCTCTAACGCAGCCAAGTTTCGGGTGCGAGAACCATACAACTCATCCTAATAACAATTTGTGCCCCCTCCACCCCCTTTTCGATCATTTTTCTCTGTGAACCATGTCTGGCTCTAACAAGATAACTAACACTGAGCCTCGAACTCACTAGCACAGCTTCCGACGAAGCTTTTACCGCTCAATGAAGCTATTCATGACAACACATCTGGCAGCGGAAGTTGAGAAGGTTTCAGATGCTGACCTTCCCTGCATTTGGGAGCCCCAGTCCAAGAAAAAAACAGAAAGATGAAGTGGAAATAACTCGCTGCACTCGCCGTTTTAATAGGAAATTATTAGTGCACACATTTGTAACAAAGGGGAGGAATTTGTATTGTATTTCTAGTTTTCACCTCACTGTCGCCCATACCCAAGCACGTTTACCCCTGCCGACTGTTCCCGACAAGCCTAGGAGCGATTGGGGCAGTGGGTTAGGTTTATCGCTTGCGTTAGATGGGGCGGAAACGTGGCCGAGTGATGATCATTACCATTATTAAAGGGACGTGGATGAGAAAAACCGATGGCAGAAGGCTGAAGAGGCTGCCTGGCGGCCAGATAGCGCATGGGGAGGAATCTCTGGCATGGGAAAATTACAATAAAAAGCGAAACTTGGGAAAATGTTCCTCCATTCCTTGTTGCCAGGCCCTGAGATGCCACAACGGGAAGAATCTTTTTACAAGGACACCGCAGAACGTTCGTTTGTGCTCGGGACACGACGCATTTGCAAGTCATGACTGCCGGATAGGCCTACCGCTTTTACAGATAACCCTTTTTCCTTGTAGAGTGTCGTGCCAAGAGAGATAAGCACTTTGGCTGAGTTGCTTTTCAGGTTCGTGCCTCGAACGTCAATTTAGCTTCGGTTTTATCTACGCTAGTTGGGTTCGTCAGCAGAGTATGGCGTTATACAATCATCCCTGGTCGCCTATTCGGGCCGTCTATAGAGTCAGCATCAGAGTCCCAGGTCAGGCTAGTTAATATAAGGTCACTCGCCCAAGAGGAAGGGAAATTGATACACCCAACTGAATTGCAACGAAGGCTCTCTCTCGAAATCGGAATCTGAAATGAACAAGAGTATGGAGCATGAACATAAGCTTGGACATGGGGCAAGGCTGCACTTTTACCTTCTACCTGGCTTGACTTTTTGAAGCCGTATGCATCCAAAGCATGGTCATACAGTATTCTTGTCTCATGGATCCGACATGCCAACTCAACTCTTGTCTGATGGAACTTTCGGGTTGACGTAGTTAATCCTTACAGGTTGGGCACCAAAAGAGGCCAGGGACGTCAAAACAAAGTTCTGGAAATCTAAAAAAAAAATCCTCGTGTCAGCTGGTTACAACATTCCAAGTGTTTACAGGAGCATAGTTAGGCACAATAGCTCCAAGTCAGGAAACAATGGCTTCAGCGACGCGAAAACGTTCCCCAAAAGCGAAAGCGCCCTTAACACGGGCCAAGAAACTCCCAGCGTAAATTTAACTGCGATTTAAAAAAAATAATCGAAAAACCTTATTTTATTCCTCTTTTTTCTGCTTCTAAGGAACATCTTGTCAGCTTTCAACACGCAAAAACGACGAAAACACCACTAGATATGAAAAAATGCGAAACCATCCAATTTTGACCTTGTATACTGTATATATGTAACCCAGCAGCCCTTGACAGACGCAATAAAAGGCCCTTGGAAAACCCATACCGCCTTTTTTTATCACATCACCACAGTTTCAATAAGCGGCTTGTGCTCAATTGGGAAAGTCTCATAAACCGCCGAGTCAAATTAAATGCGCGGAAAAGCAAAAAAAAAAAAAGGTAGGCTATAATGTTTATGGCAGATATCCACCTTTCCTTTTTCATCCGAACGAAAGAAAATATCAAAAAAGGTCTTTTATTCGCGAGGCATAAACAGAGACGACCTCTCCGGGGTCCGGAAACTTTTGCAACGGGTATCTTAACAATTTTATGTGGGTCCCATCAGCCCATCTAAAAAGGGGCCCCCAAGACCTCGAACCCGCTTTTAACAACAGAGCCTGCACTCTTGGAAAATGCCGTTCAATTCATGCACAACATGTTGCCTAGTTAGGGGGTCTTGTTCTGTAATTGCAGGGGGTGGAAATAGCACGTTTCTTCCCTTTTATTCTTTGAGTTGAGTCTTTACTTCCTCCCCCCTCTCCCCAAAGCACCTTCCAAGCCTCCTTCTCTCCTTACCCACGCAACAATGAAAAACAATGTACTTGGAAACGGAGGTTTCTTGTTCACAAACGGAGAATTTCATTCTTGGCCGAAATATTGCTCGGTTAACGACGCTAATCCAGAACCCAGCACAGAAAAGTGCAGAGTTTTTTTAAGCTTTAACGGCTCGCACATTAAATCCTTCGCATTTTGCTTCACGCTCCCGGGTCCCAATTTAAAGACGTGGAAGGGACTTTAATGAGCTGAACGTCGAAGCACATATTAACCCCGACCAAAAAATGCATATTAGGAACAAGAGAGATAAGGCCTAATCTTGAACTCATCGTTCAGTCTCTTTTCTTCCTCAGTTCTTCTTTTTCTTATTGTTGTTCGTCGTTGTTCAGCGGCGGCTGCTTCGGAACGAGTTTATAATTAAAAAGCGATTACGGCTTAAGGGATTACAGACACGCCTACCCAAACCGGGCACAACTTTTTGGTTTATGACTTTTCCCGTAATTTATATTTACGCTAGCTCTGGGGCCAAACTGAAACGAAATTTGGGAAGTTTGGAGAAGGGAGAGTGAGGAGTAGAGAACTCTAACTTTGCGCCACGGCGGCGTCGTCTCCATAAACCAATCTCGGAATGATGACTTGCCATAAAAAGCATAGGTTTGGGCCTCCCGCCCTTAAACAAATTTTTGCAATAGTTTCCTCGAAGAAAATATCGGAATGGCAAAAAGGCCCACAAATCTTTTGGAGAAACTATGTTTGGTGGTGAACAAAGTTTTTGGCAACATCTTGAGGAGTTTGGGGGGAGGAGGAGGAGGTGTGGGGTTCGGGGTTCGAGAGTTTGTGAGGTTTATATGCATGCCAAATGCAATGCCAAGATTCTGTGAAGGGACTTTGGCAGTTTGAGGGCATGCGGAACGCATATTTATATTCCTTGGCTTACGGGAAGAAACACGGAACACGAAGAAGAATGGCTTCATAAATTCCGCAGCATGATATATGGAAATTGGAAAGAAAAATGCCATGCAGGAGCCGGCGAGAGGATTCACTTATCTTGTCTTGCGTGCTGCAGAGCATGCTTTTCCTGCAAACTATTCCAAAAAATGCCAGATAATATTATTAAAAAGAAAAAAACGAGGTAGACTTTCCAAGAGCTTTTCCCTGCCTCTCTGACTTTGACATTTCCCTTCATTTCTTCTTTCCTTCAGCCTTTCCCGCCTTTCATTACCTTCTCAGAACATTCCCTAGCTCCAATCACTTTTCGTTCCGTTTGAAAATTACCCAAACAAAAACCCACCAGAAAAATCTATAATTGCCGACAGTATGACGTCAAAGAAATGACAGAAAAGCCCCCAAGTTGGCGTTGGACCGTTTTTCAAAAAGGGTTAAGACCCAACTTCTCTTTTCATGCAATCTGGGTTATTTTTTTACCCCCAAAACGACATTCTTAGGCGAATACGCTCGATTTCATGGGCATTTGAAGCTTTTTGCATTCTAACTTATGTTACTAGCTTACTAGCAACCATCATGTAAAAACCTTCCGCTGATCATAGTACTACAAGTAAAGGCTACAGTTGCCTTTCCCTCTTTACACTCTCTTTGCAAAAGCCTAATGCGAAAATGGAGCTTGCGTGTAACAAAAGCCACAGTAGGAATGATCAATTTCACGTTTGCCAAGGAAATAGAACCAAACCAAAATAGTTCCATGACCTCATATACGGTCTACATTCCTGAGCAGCTATTTTCCAATGTATGACCAACATGCCATTCCCGTAATTATTTTGTCTTCAGGCACACTCGTCTTGGTGCATTTTCTTTGTAGTCATCCACTTTTGTCCGCGAAGGGCCAGTCAGCACCACAAACGTCAGTGTAACCTTACTTGCTCTGCACTATGCCTCATAATGAGAAATGTTCCCAAAAGGAAAAAAAAGCCGCGGCAGGTACCAATGACTCGATTGCTAAGGTCGTTGCGAGGTCAAGAGTCACCCCTTTATGACCTTCCCTTTCCAGATGCCTCGGACAAGGCTATAGAAGCGAATGGCTCTTCGCTGTAGTAATAAAGGGTGCAAAAGTAAAGGGGTTTCCGAAAAGCGAGGTAACTTTGGAATGGAGGGAGATGACTCCCAGCGGAGGATTTCTACCACTTTGACCCTATGGTAAAAACGTTCGGCCGAGGTCGAAATAGAAGAAAATCTTCCGCCAGCGCATGGATGCAATTACCGGCGAGGGGGGGCAGACTCGAGACGCAGACAAGGCCCCTTTTTTCTATTGACCAACGGTAAAGTAGTCATTCCTTCTTTGTCGTGTTAAAAAGAAAAAGAGCCGGAAGGGGTCTTTCGATTTTTTAACACCCATTTGCCTTCTCTTCTCATGCTTAGCGATGCACATTCTTTTCGCATTTTCCTCCACCCACTTAATAAGCGCTCGGGCGCAACAAAGAAAGGAAAAAGAAAAAAGATGAAGGTATTGTTAAGAGACCAGGAAGGATGGGTCCTAAGCGCCACAGAGGGCTCTTCAAGCAGAGCGGTGTGTGCAATGTAATATTCAGCAGGTTGTGCAAATGAGAGAGGGAGGTTCACCCCCCACTAACAACCTTTCGAGCCCCATCCTACTCACCCCCCCCCCCCCCTTTAAGCCACTATACTCTAGCTTTAATTAGGCCATCCATGCGGCATTCTGACATGCATTTTTCTTTCAACATTTTCCCTCCCGCCGAATAGAGGGCCTTGATTGGATTGTCAGATGAGATAAAGTTCAAGTTGGAAGTTGAAATGCTAAAGGCTGTATTCTTTCCCAATACCTTTAGACGTGAGCACACTATATTCGATTCACAAAAGAGGAAAACGGATATTATTGATGGGAGGTGTATGCGTAGAGTAACAAAAGCTTCGGAAACTTGACGGGTTTTATATGCGAGTCGGTCATAAGAAAGTGGAGAGAGAAAGAAAGAGAGAGAGAGAAAGACATTTAGGGCGTTTTTGCATACACTTTTGAGGGCCAGAACCTGCAAAACCAGAAAAAGGGCTCCTAATCAAGTTAAATATGCATCCATCTGGGTGGGGGTTACTGCTCTTCACTATTTTATGCTAATGACTTCCATGTGGGCTGCAATAAGTACTAGCGATAGGGAGAATAGATACGAGGACAATGATGATGATGATGATGATGACTGTACTGAAGCTTGGAAACAGACTTAACCGTCACTCTGATATGCGAATCCATTATATGTACACTTCCCAGGCAACACGAAATACAAAACTTTAACATCCCCTTACATGTTTACAATGAGCTTTACTACAACTATATCACCCTTATCCACGCACACTGTTCATAAACTCAAATGTCTCCTGAACTTTGAAGCTTATTTCATTCTCAGTCTTTTCAAACGTCACTTACACTTTCACGACTCCCAATGAAAACTTATAACTGAGGTTATCTGTAGTGTTACACTACCGTGCTTTTAAGAGACCCCTAAAACGTTCGATTTTGTCTGCAAGCTCCTTGCGCTAGCATGGTTTAGCAGTGTTATGGTACTGTACTTTTAAGAGAACCCCAAATGTTCGATTTTGCCCGCAAACCCCTTGCTAAGCATGGTTTATACCGACCGCTTTAATTGCTCAATTACACGGTTACGAACCTCTCCGCTGCGGCAGTAAACTGTGTAGTTATGAAAAGCAGATGAAAGCTTACTTTTCATAGATTAATATTTAAGTTGTGTCCCTCGCAACAGCAGGGTAGCAGTTAAGATAAGCTGTAGGAAGGTTAAGCCGCGTCCACGGGATTTAGCTTGGCCCGCTTCCCCCCATTTTTCATTGTCGCGCAATGTCATTGTTGGGCGATTTGGTTCCTTCTTCTTTGATGTTCCTTGACTCGCTGCGGATTCTATTGAAGAGGAACCGATTTCGAGCATGGTTGCTGTGTAGTTTACGAGCTGTGGAAAGGAAAGACAAAGAGTCAGCGTTCCCCTTCGAAGAATAAAGTTCACATGATCGCAAATCGTAGAACTGAACAGGAAACTGGCTTGCATGTCAGTCATCTCTTAGCAAATCTGCCAAGTTCCCAAAACCTAGCGGAAAACCAGGAAAAGGGGTTATAGGGGGTTGAGAGCCACAACTGACCCTAACCCTTCAGAACAAGAGTTGGAAACGCATCTCATCTTTCCTCTCCCCCCCTCCTCCTGGCCAAGTTCGTTAATATCCTGTACGATCAAAAACCCCAGGGCTCCCCTCGTCACTTGCCAAAGTTGAGCTAATCTGGCTCAACTTGAACACGAAGCTATTGTCGTGGCAACGACAAGGAAAACCGAGAGCAAGAGTGGGGCGTACTGTACTGTGCACGTTAGTACCGCGCCCCACTACTGTGTACTGTACTAAACACGACGCATAGCTAAGTATTTGAATAGAAGCTCAGCGAGTGCAGTATTGTACCCCAGCTTTTAATAATAACAGTTGCCCTCCCAAGAAAAGCTTTTCCAAGCTCCGCTGCACGAATAACCGAGACCTCGACAGTGAATCGTGAGTGACATGATCCCTCTCAGAGCTAAAACTCTTGCTTTTTGGCTAATATAACCGCGAATGTAAATGAGCTCTAAATTCCAGAAACCCATACTGTCTCATGTATTTTGGTATTTCCCATGTGTAGAATAAGAGTAGCTCGTGTTTCCCTTTGTTCAGAGGGTTCTAATCCGTAATTAATGAAGCGGACGTCCGGTTTATTCCCCCATCGCATGGTTTAGTAAGTATTCACAATAGAGCCTGACGACTTCCTAACCGAGTTTTCTTACGAGATTTTCTTTCACCCACACTGACATCCTAGCCTCGTGATCAGGTTCTCTTTCTGTGAACGCGGAGGAAAGGATTTCACAGGTGGCGGCTTTAATTAAATAGGAAATTGCGGCGTTGGTGTTGACGAACTGGGACGTCACAGGTGGCACAGACGCGTGACAGACAATACGCAGTAATATGGAGCCTTTTATCGATTCCGGACATTGCACACGCCATCCTTTTACTGTCGCCGACTCGCGTTAATGACTTCCGTGTTGGAATCTGCTGTACGTGTCTTGTGCAGGGTATTCCGTCCATCATTTGGGCCAAGCTTTTTTCCCTAAAAAAACAAGTCTCATCCGCCTTCTTCCAGAAGTTCCTCTGCCGCCCGGAGTTTGAGGAAAAGTTCCTTTCGGAAAACGACAGTGAACCATGCAATCAAGCGAGTCAGCATACAGCGGAGGGGCTCGACGTTTCTCCTGAATTCCATTTTTCCATTTGTCAATCAAGATCTACGGCCCCAGAGAAAAGGTCAAGAAAGAAAAGTGGGGGGTTGTCAAGAAAGGTTGCATGCAGGGTACTTTTTATTCTTTTTCACCCTCCTCACAAGGCACAGGGGGTTGAGCAATTGCCTATTTCCCCAGAAACTGACTGTTTTGCAAAGTTCTTGTGCCAGCCAAAGCATTCCCAGTGAATAATATTTCCCCTCCGCGTAAAACGTTCCAATGAATGGGTGAAAAAGGACCGAAAGGCAGCGAACAAAAACAGTTCTCGGAACAGGGTTTTAGCGAAATCGTCCGTCCCGTCCTAATACTCTGACGAATCCGGAAGGAACGCCTGGGTTCCTTCTTCCAAAGAAGCTATTTGTGATGAGCTCGCTCGAAACGTAAACAAGATAGTATAACTACCTTTTATACTTGAAAGAAACGACGCAGCTTTCTCCTTAATTTTCCCTGTTCTGTTTGGGACTCGTGATTGGACATTGTTTTGCAATTCACCAGCCATTACAGCCACGAGATGCGTGACGGTATTCCAGCCCACTTCCATAATGTAACCCGTTAATGCTGTGGCACACTCGTAGTAATTTCATGAGTAATCTACATAATAATTTCGGCTGTTTGCAACGAACGTGTTCCAAATGTAAACAAATTAACAAATGGACGTAAAACTGAGTTTTAGTCCCATCACAGAAGAGTTATTTTGTAAGCGAAATAAATTACGGTCACGACACGCATAACTTAAATTCGTAAACTTCAGCCAACTGATCTTTTAGTTGGCTAAAAGTAATTCACAGTAATTGTAGTATAATTCAAGAATAAATTTGCTAAGGATGGTCCAAGTGAAGCTCAAGTTCAAAGTTTTAGTACCTGCATCCATGTATCGCGAAACGCGAGACGAATTTGCTCCGAATGCAAACAAGATAAAAGTCTTTTAGACTATAAATAACTTGAGAGAAATAGTAAACCTTGGAACGAATTGGAAAATAGCGTCTCCTTCCGTTCCAATTTTGGGTATTTATGATTGACGAGGGGTTTGTAATGCACATCAATTACGTTCACGAGACGCGTGACCCAGCCAGTCATTTGTGTTTTGCGTAAGATCAAGGGACGAGATTGTTAAAAATACGAAATGGGATTGTAGCTAGGGTAAGATTTCCGAGAACCCCAAAGTGTTTGATCGACGATCTCCCCACAGTATGAAACATTCCTTTATGGTTTTTCCTAAAAGCGCTCCATCCGCTTCATTGCCTCCTGTCGCTGTTCAAGATCCTTCTTTCCTTCTTTCTACAAGCCTCTGGGATGGCTTATCCACCCGGCCCAAAAGAACCCCTTTCTAAATCTGCATATATACCCAAGATACTTTCCCTTTCAAATGAAAATGAACAGCCGGGAAATGGGTAAAAGCGCTGGAACGAAGCAAAGGAAAACAGGTAAAAACCTTCCAGGAAGTTGCCCAGCCGTTTTACCACCGACTAGTGGCGCTGCGGTCGAATAGACCTCCAACAGCTGCTGGGTCCCCAGTTGGCAAAGTGTTTGGCTGCAGGACGCAGGTCTCGTGGTAAAAGTGAGCCGAAAAATGGAATAACGGAGTCTGTTTTAACCAGAAAAACTTGTGCCCTAAACGTCTTAAGGTGATCTAGCCTATTCCTCGGCAATTAAGCCAAAGTCTCGCCATTTGGAATGCCCTGACAAAGACTTCTTTTGTGACAGCAGGCTCCTGCGCTTATTTTGTAACCAGTTGTCAAGTCCACGTTTTTTGGGTTCTATGGATCAGCAATTGCGTAATTCGCCCTCGATATTTTCGGCCACTAGTCCCAGATGGCAACGACCGCGAGTGGCGGTGGTAATTTCGCCTTCGTTAATCAGCATTACCCACTTCGTTACTTGAACGAAATGCAGTTGGAAACCCCCACTCCAACGCACTCCTGTCTGTGGTCCAACTTTCCTCTCGCTTTACCGTCTGTTGCTGTGGTGCCACCGCCACTAGCGCTGTTCGGGCTGCCAAGTCTCGCGAGTCACGGTCACGTGGCTCACGTTTCCACCGCCTCGACTGCAGCAGCTTCATTCCACCCTCTTTTCCGTCATTCCAGCCATGTCAACCATCTCAGCTTGCAGCTTCCATCCTGGGCCCCTTCAGACGCCAACGCGAGTTGCTGGCTTACGCCAGCACCCATACCATCGCTGGTTACCCTCAACCGTGGTCAACCGATGAGCCAGAACGAACATTTCCCTGCATGTTCCTCCTCAAGTTCTACTACTACCAGTACCACATTGCGGTCTACTGCATTCCAGAGCTCGGCAACGCACTTTGCGTCCACTTTGGGTTCCAAGAACGTCGCCTACCCGGGTTTTCCAGCGGGTAGCAGCTCCTTCGGTCCCCGGAAAGTGACGCATGGAAATGTGAACCCCAAGCCCGCCCCTGGTGGGTCCAAGTCGCGAGGCGAGAGTCGCCGGCCGCATCCGCTGGCCGATAATGCTAATGGCAATGGGAGTACTGGCGGTGTCAAGGATTACTCCACCCCGCTCACCGTGGACTGTAGCGTCGAGTACGACCTGTCACGCGTTACCCGGCCGCCCCCAGGAGCTCAACCCTTGTTGATGATCCTGCCCAAACGTCAGCTGCGACGAGCGTCCACCCCGAGTTGGCGTCCGCTCCCCAATCACCATGTGCGGGTCAATCCTTCAGACCACCATCATAATCCCCATGCTCGATTGGCTACCAAGCTCTTGTCGGAGGAACCACACCTGCCTATGGCATGGATTAGGGACCCGTATCACCACCTCCACGAGGACCAGCGGAAAGCTCAGACGCAGCAACAGTATACTATGGGTACTACGGGTACCCGGATGTCCTCGCCAGCGTGGCTGATCCCTCAACACCAGCCTCAGAATCCTCATCTTCCCTTGCACCTGTCGAGTCAGAACTTTGGCGCACCTGTCAGTGGGTCCAGCGTTGATAGTGGACGCGGGACGGATTCCGAACGCAGTCCGACCCTCAGCAGCAACAACAATGCAATGGCCGCCTGGGGGCCTTTACTGGCTGCCGCGGTGGCCCAGAGTCAGCATGTGACGCGCAACCCGAGTGACTCTTCGGCATGGCGACTGATTCTACCCGTCCCGCACGATTCGGGCTGTTCGTACTCGTCAGGTTCACCCGCAACCACTTCGCATTTCCTGGCACCTGATCAGGTGACTAATGGCTGTGTCATGCTACAGGATATGCATCAGAACCGTGCCTTGTCGGAACCCTGGCTCGCTATAAATCGCCCCAACTCGTTTTGGCGGTATTGACCTGCTTTGGGAATCTGTGATGACTAAACAAGCAAAACACACAAAAGTATTTTTCGGGTAGAAATGTATTTTGGGGGTTTTTAGAGGGGTTTTAATGCGTTTTTTCTAAAAAAAACGAAGACCTGTTTTGGTTTGGAATATCTCTTACGTAATTTGGGGCAAGTTTTGTGGTTTACTGTAGCGGAATTATTTCTAAAGAATACTAGTGGGGCAAGTTTTACTACACTAAAAAGCGTCGAAAAAGACGAAAGGAATTTGTACATAGTTTGACACCTGAGAGTCCTAATCAAGCGCCATTTTCTTTCCGGAAGCTCACGGTGTTTATATAACGCCTTTGTTTTGATTGATTTTGACGAGAG
The DNA here is from genome assembly GCA_003724045.1 of Lepidurus arcticus. Lineage (NCBI taxonomy): Eukaryota > Metazoa > Arthropoda > Branchiopoda > Notostraca > Triopsidae > Lepidurus > Lepidurus arcticus. The sequence goes on along the minus strand of RJJA01000239.1, from coordinate 31,919 downwards.
ACGTGTATATAATATTGACTATTCAGATTGTGTGCGTTTATACACTGTGTTCCATGGACATACAGTTTTCTTAACTTATTTGCTTTTCGTCCAAATGAATCGATTATTTTTTTAATAATATGAAGTATGTGTAAGTTTAATTTGCCTCCGGAGTCCGTGCTTCTTTCTAGAGTTTTCACTTACTACCCCATCACAACTAGGAACAAATAGGGAGCAACTTCTAATGGCAGTCTAATTCTTTTTTCGTTTTTTCCATACGAAAGTTGACAGATTACCTGTCGACGAGATGTCTATACCGGCTATACAAATCGTTTCAATAAAATCGTAAATACAAAATAAATACAAATCGTTTCAAAGGAAAAGTTTGACAGTACCCGAAAACTACCAGACGTTTAAGGACGTAGTTATATTAAAAAACTTAAACAAACTTACTAAGGAGAAAGTCATACCGCAATTTCCAAGTGCGTCTAATGTTTGAAGAAGAAATATACTGCGTTCCGGTTTGTTCTTTGTCGTCTCCCACAAAACTCGGCAATCTACTCAAGCCTGTACAGCTTCATTACGTGCTACCTATTGTTGTCGCTTAAATTCTGGCTTGAGTGATTTTCACTAGTTTTTATCTTTATATGCTTGGCCAGCAGACAGAAACACTTGAAAGAAATTGTAAATGGCCGCTATTGTTAGCTCTCGCAACCGGCAGCGTCTCCCTCCTCTTTTAAGTCTTAACAAGCTCCCCCCCTAAAAAAAACCTACAGCTACCAAAACATTGGACGTCAACGACAGAGTTTTCTGGTGGTTTTCACCCCAAGAGAATCGAATCTCTTCTTCCTTTCGCGCTGTCTCTCTCTTTCCAGCCTTCCCTCCAAAGACTTTTCATTGAGAGCATGAGAGGGCCCGACATCGAGGGAACAAAAGAGCGCCAAGTTCAATGTTGATGGCTGGGGCAGGTCACGCATCCGTAACTTGCAAGTTGCCAAGAATGAAATGCAGATTTCATTGTCGACTCCCATTCCCTTTGCCAGTTTTGGGAACAGAAAGTATATTTTTCCACAGAGAACAAAAAAAGGAGTCCCAAGGCTCCATAAAAAAGAAAGAGAACGGTGTTATGCCTAGTGCTACGCTTATGCTTTTCATGGCTCTCTGGAAACGTGGACATGAAATCTACTTTGCATGAATTACCCTTTTAGCTGCTCTTGCTCGTTCTCCCTTTTATTCTTTCCTCAAACTCTTGGCCCCCGCAATGTAATCCAACTCCCGTAGCATTTAATTCTGGGAAGGATTGGTGCCAAGAAGAGTTTCTTCTTTGCTTTCTTAGTTTCCTTCCCCCCCCCCCCACTTGTCAAGCGTTTCCCCCAGGTTCTGTCCAAGACTTCTGGCGCAATATGCCAAATGGCGTACGGTTCAAATTAAGCCATGACTAGCAAATTGCGTGTGTAGCGAAGTAGAAATAACTGTGATTAGTGACGTCATGCGAAAGATGAGCGTGCAACCCTCTTATTCGCTTTTCACTCTTTTCCGTTTGGGAAAAAAATATCTATTACAACAAAAGTGACTCATGGGAACCGTTTTCTCGACCAATCAGTCAAAAGGGTCAACTCGGAAGAGGAAAAGTTGTGAAAAGGCTTTTGTCCATCGATTTTGTGTTAAAAATGGAACACGAAATCGAACAAGATTCCAAAGATTTCGTGTCGTCATCAGACCAAGCCCGGTAACGTTCTGCGTGACGTCACGCGGTACTTTCCTGAACAAATGGCGCTGTTTACTATTATTCTTGCATTTAAAAAATACCCAAGTAGGGTCTGGCTCGGAAGTTGAACAGTCACTTGGACTTGAGAACCGATCTAACGATCTAGCAGATGCGGTTAAAGTTTCGAGAATTCCCCTGAGTCACGACACAAGTGGAAAAACGAGGAGCAGAAACAGGTGCGAGAACCGGCATGGGGGGTAATGACGTGAGTAGAGAGAGATACGGTCTGGGCAAGTCTGGGCGTGGAACTAGTCGGGTTTTGCATTGAAAATCGTTCTACTCTTTTTCATCGAGTCGTCATCGTCCGCAGAAGATGAGACGCTTGGAAAAGCAGTTGACACAAGCGTTTGGCCTATCATTTGCATTCTGTTTTTCTCATCTCTGGCTCCACCTCCCCCTTCCGAGCCTGGGAATGACAGCTGCGTGCAAGTCACTCGCTCCACGAAAACCACGGCCGACTTCCGAAACTGTTAAAAACTCTTTCTTTTGGTCCTTAATTAATGTCTGGCTGAAGCTTGTTAGCCTCGGTGGCCGGAACTTGGCAAATTGAACAAATTTCCGAACTTTGAATTCGTAGGAGATTCTTGATCTCTTAATTCGCCCATTGGAATCCACCTGCAGTCTCTAACTGGCGGACTTCTATTAAGTTTGTACCACGACAGTGGAGCTCGTCATCAATTTTCAATTAGCTAATTAGTCATTCGTAAAATAGTTGTTTATCTTTAAATAGCTCCCGTCTCCCGTACTCCAACTTTCTACCTTGTCAGATTCTCGTATAATCTACAAGATTGCAGAAAAAAATCTGCAAAGAAAAAAAAATCTCATTACTTCTAAGACTAATTGTTAATTCTTGTCGGATAATCTTTTTTTCTGAGAAATTCGGGACCACGAAACCATGTTGTAAATTAGTTCATTAAAAATGTACAAAACGATTACTTTATCCTCGAAAAAGTTCACTCTGAATTATCTATTGTTTTATTTTAACCTAATTTCCCTTCCAATAACATTCAGCATTGGCAGCGTACTGCGAAAAAAATGCTCACCATTTCCATACGTAAAAGATTCCTTAATGGAGGATGAATTAAGATGCCCAAGGATTACCTCATTTATCGCACTTTTCAACATTTCGTTTATAGTTTAAAAAGATTTTATATCAAAATGCTTCCTAATTCACTGCTTAAATCGTAACTACAAAAATCGCAGTATATATTTGTATATTTCTTCTACACGAATCACATTCTATACTTTTTTACATAATTAGTCATACTTTACCCATTTTTGAATATAATTTCTAATATTGTTGCATGTTAACGAGTTTATAAGTGTTACGAGTTTGACCCTGAGTCGGCTTAACCAGTACCCAGTCTCCCAAGAAGGTGACGGGAATTATTATAAGCTCAGGAATGCAATGTCGAGGTCAAGTGTACTTGTTAACGTTGAGATTAAAGCAAAGGGTATAAAAAGGCAGGCTTAGGCGAGTCATCCTGTTATAATACAAAACTGGCCCCAAAAAGACACCAGAACACGTCACTTCTAGTACTGGAACAAGTTAAATTTTCTCTATTGTTGCCTCTTCTTATTTGCGACGGGAGGGTGTAATTTGGCAATTTAGGTCGACGTTTTGCATGGAAACGATAGCAAAACTACGTAGTTTCTGGGCTTTTTGGTTTAAAGGGCAACCTTCACTTCGGATGGGGAATAACGGCAGCCTTTTAACAGTTTAAAAGTCCAAGCTTGGCCAACAACCAGTTTTGCGAGCGGGGGGATTTAATACCGTCGTGACGCAAAAAAGGATGAGCAAACGTGCCCATTCCCCTAATTCGAAAACAAGAGAGCGACAGCGACACAGTCCCAGAATCGCTTGACAGACGGGCAACGTATAAGAGCCAAGTAAGTATCAAGCCATCTGATATACAAATATCAGCTTATCAAAGCTCGAGAATGTCCATTGAGTAAACATAATCAACTTTCCCAACTCTGCTTGTCCCTTTTGATACAGAAAAGATACCTCGCCTTTGGAAAAGTTGCTTAGATTACATTTACAGTCAGCTCACCCCACCCCCAAGCCAAAACCAACCTCGGTAAACAACTTCTCTAATTCACCACACATGATACGAAAAATCCCGGGTAAATAACAAGCTTTAAAACCGCTGAGAAATAAAACTAATGCCAAAGTTCCAATTACTCGAACTCGAGTTTCTAGCTCACAATCTCAGGACTCCTCATTCATTGCACCCAAAACTCCCCAGATAAACGTGACCCTTATCAAACGAAGTATCTTAAAAGCGGCGATAACGTCAACAATACAAATACAAACGTAAACAACGTCCGTTTTTGTATCCAGAATCCAAACAGTAATGACGTTCGTGATGCAATACCTCATCTGACCTGCAAACCAATGTCATTTAAGGCTGTTCAAATGTTCAAAAACTCTTACTACGTTTATAAAACTGCCAATAAAATTACTGCAAATTCCGGCATTTTAGATCTCGGAATTCAGATGCTTCAATACCAAAATATCGAAATCCCGAAAAAGAGTCCTGACGTAAGATTTCAATCACTGTTAACTAGCATCTTTGGCCCTGATCATTCATTTCAACCAACAAAATGGCCTAGAATACGTTCATTTCAAACCATTGTCGGGTTTCTGAAAGCTTCCAAGTGAATAAATAACCCTTTTAAGCCGATCTCTTTGAACTTTGGCTTGAATCTACGAGGCAGACCGGAAAATTTTCCTGGACAAAAGGTCCAATTCAGGAGTGAAAGTCATCTGCGAAGAGTGTACGGTCGCAGGATATGGGAGGCGCACATCTAAATGAGCTGAAGGGTCCCCCGTATCTTATTCCCTATATCGTATTCCACTTAAACAGGCAACATTGGGAGGGTTAGTATCATATTCCCCTCCTCCCCCCACCGCCTCCTAAATTCTTCAAGAATATTGCCAGTTTTTTCCTTTTTGGCCCCGGACACACAATCATGGACACGCTGAACTCAGAAAAAGCGCGTAACGACTGGAAAAAAACTGGATCTTGGGCAGAGTGAGGTGAGCAACGTGATGGGCATGTCAATACGAGTTGAGTTTTGATGCGTTTTCATGCCTTTTTGTGATTTCTCGACGTGTATGGGTGTGTGTCGTGTCTATCGTCTTCTTCGCTTTTTATTAGTGCTCGTGCTCGGGCACAAACGACCCAAACGACATTCCAATGTGCCAAGCAATGTGCTGCGCTGGCCCTAGAAGCCCTACTCTTTTGTGTGCTGCTGCTGCTGATGCCATTGCTGCTATGCTGCTGCCGTGCCCGTGACTGCAGACAAGCCCCCCCCATTTCTCTCGCTTTTGGCACCGGCTTTATGTCATTAGACACACACGGGCACAAAGGGCTTCTTCTTTCTCTTTTCACTTCTTATAACATTCTTCGTTTTTGGACAATAAGGTGCTTAGTAGACTCTTTCTTCCACACGGTACACAAACCATACGAAAACTGTCCCAAAATGTTTGCCAACCTGGGGAGAAAAATAGACCACGTGTGTAATTTCCTTTCGTTTCTAAAATAATCCTGTTTTTTCCGCTCCGAGTTCACTGCCGTCTGCTTTCTGAGGCAAAACAAGAGACCTAAAAAAAGGCAAAAACTTTAAGTATGCAAATAAGGTTCGTCCATACCTGCTTTAGAAAAGCTTCCATGCGTTGGTATAAGCAATTCCACAAGTTTCCCCCTACTCAGGCATCCCTAATTACTCCCGATAAACAGGTCTTCTTTTTGGAGGGTAAACCGCATTCGTTCTGGGACTAATTGTCCCATTCCTTCGTGAAAGCCTTCATTAAACCTTGCGTTCGAAGTTAGTACGAGAAGCGCATCCCAAACCTAACTTAATACAAAAAATAAAGAAAAGTAAAAATGAAGGATTGCTCCATACAACCCCGTTGTCTTTCTCGGCGCAGGCATAATAGTGCAGCATGTGTGTGAAGAGCGTCGTCACAGAAATTGTAATGGAGGGGAAGGAGGGACAAGAAAGTGTCGTATAAAAGCGCGAGACGAGAAAGACAAGGCAAATCAAACTTCCGCCATTCGCTCATGCCTCTCTGGAGAGCACATCAAGACTTTCGCCTTGAGGAAAAATGGAGCCATAGGGGAGAGGGGGTAAAAGCGACAACTTTTTATGGCGGATCGTTTTGTTGCAGGGCCATGACTATGACGACAATGCCGCAGAACTACCCCCCAGAAATTACATCTAAACTTTCATTTTTTAACAGTTTTTTCCTGTGCGGTATAAACCTCAGGTCCCAAATGGAGACAGAAATAAAAAATGCTTTCCCCGCTGCAGACCTGCCAATTTTCATACCAGGTTCTTTTTTTTCATTGTTGCCGACTGTGGTCCCTTTTTTTTGTCTGCTCCATACTCCAACAATCAAACCTTCCCCCCAGCCTCCTAAGTCCCCAAAACCGCGCGGTGAACAATGAAACTTTCCGAGGGCGTTTTTTTATTATTATTTGTAAAGTTAGGTGCGGTGAAATTTGAGAGGTGGAATGGCCCCTTCTAGATTACCAGAATGCTTGAAGTGCGGAATAGAAATAAAAACTAAAACGAAAGGCATTAACAAGTTTGGACAGTATTGCGAGTCATTAAAAGAGGAATTGGACTTTCTCGTGACACGAACGAGATGTATATATATGCTAATGTGGAGAGATCTGCGCTTTTGAGTTTTGATGACTTTTCATCTCACCCTAACTTATTTGCCATGCCAAGTCAATCCCGTTCCAACGACCTAATAGGCTACATTGTGTATAGAGAGCCGGAGCCGGAGCGGCTCCCACACGCTCACGTTACTGTCATTTGCAAAGCCAGCAAGTTTGCAAAGAGACAGGAATACAAATACGCCCAATCAAAACTTTGGCAGTGCAATTTTCAAACGCGTCGGACCCGCTGTTGCCCCTAAAGTGCCAATCTATATCCATTTCTACCCCGCCTTCAAATCAAATTTCAGAACTGCCTTCGCGGGAGTCCCGACAAACGGTCCAGTAGCAGGTGATGACGTCACATGACTTGCTCTACTTCCTTAACCTTTTTGACGAGTTCTAATAACCTGGGATCTACATGGTTGCCAAAATAAGTGAGTTGGTGTCCATTTCCAGTCTACCGCTCTCACTTTCTCGTTTCCCGCCTTTTTTCACCCTCCACTGCAAACTAAAGAAAGGAACACGGTAATTGAGATAAACGTCGCAACAAAGCCTCATTCTATCTCCAACTTTCCTATCAGGTTCCAATAACCGGGGAACCCGTAGTTACTAAAGTACGACATGCCAAGTTGAACCCCTCCAAATGACCCCAAACACACTATTCTGCACGCTATTCCATTCCATGGGACTGTCATTTGCCAACTACACGGACTCAACTTGGCCTATAATTTGAAGTTCAGCTGGACACTAACCATATTTTAGTTTTTTGTATTCAGATACCCCCTCTTCCGTTTTAAATCATACCTTTATCGCTCCCAAATCCTAGCATGCGAATCCTCGCTTATTTCCAGATTCGAAAGGGCGCTACTAACTTTTGTTTTTGTCTGTAACGCATTGTCAAATGCTATGTTTGTGCTTACACATCGACCCTATCTTTTATTTTTGTTATTTTCGACGATCGCAAAACTCTTGATATCACTAAGCTACAAAACAAGATACTGTAATGCATTCTAGCTCGGTAAGTTTGTAAATATCCCCAACAGAGCAATAAACAGTACTGTATCGAAATCCGGAGTATGACAAGTATCCGATTCCTGAGCCAACGGTCATGACAGCACGAATGGGTTACGGCACATAATTCTGGGCAACAATAACACTTCTCGAGTCGATAGATATTGTCTTGGTTATTATTGTGCCTTCCGGCGGAGTCTTTTACGGAAAAAAAGAAAGAGAGAAAGACTTGATCGCACCGAACAGGCAAAATGGGGAAACCCCGCGACAGAAATGGTTATAGCTGTCCCCTGTACTCAATCCGATATGAAATATAGAACACGTCCTGCTGCTGCTGTTGGCGACATATTCCGATATCCGTCTAGTAATATAATACTGCTTGCATAGCTATGCTTGCTGCGTTATATGGCTAGGGAGGAGGGGTAGGACTGCAGCCATAAAAAAGAAAAAGAAAAAACGGAATGGACGCGCCCCAAGGAGGCCATTTTATGTTACCTATAGCCATCACCATCATCGTCACGAGAATCGTAATGTCACAAAAGCTTTTGACGCCATAAATGTTTGATGGCTCACCAGACTTTTCCCACCGAATTCTCGAGCGGCCCTCAACTATTTCCTATTACGGCATGAAAAGTTGTAAAAAAAATAGATCCTTTCTTTGACTTTCCCAGGAAATTGACACGGAGTCTCAAGTCTAAATTTGCGGATCACCAAACCTATTTTCAATAGGGCAAGTCCTTGTGACGTCACCTAACTAATCCCGCTCGGCCCTTTATAAAATACTAGGCTTATCATTTTCCTCTTGATTATCTTTACGGGAGTCGTAAACCCACATCCGGTGCCGCTTCCACAAAACGAAAACCACAGGATTTTTTTTTTATTTAAAAAAACCCGAGTTTTCCACAGTTTTGAGACTAAGAATACGGCTTGGGTTGGATCAAACGAATCTAAGAGGCGCCGGGTGAGTAGACTGCTATAAGGTAGCTTTTAGATGTCCTATAAGGTATCTTTGAAGTGGGAACAGCAGCCGACCAAACAAAAAGAAGCGAATCTAAAGAAAATTGATGCTCGGCTGGTCTTCGTGTACAAGGGAAGCAAGGAATGGGCGTGGTTGAACCAGCTTATTCTGCATGAATTCGCAATTCTCACACTGAAAGCTTCTCTCGCTCTTTCTCCCTGCTGGGGCTCCAACATCTATTTCTCTTTTTTAAGTTTATTTTTGGCCTTTTTCATTTTTAGGATCCCCTTTCTAACCATCCCAACAATGAATCTCGGGTCCAGTCGACAACGCAGCAGGACTTATGGGTCTCCTTTTCTTCTTCATTGTTGCCATGAGGAAGCAATTGAGCTATTACTGTAAAAAGAAACCTTTGGGCCGGGCGCTTCTATAATAAAAATCCTTCGTTCTTGAGGTCGTACAGGCACCCCAGAAACCTTACAACAATGAAATTGACTAAAAAGGACAGGTGATCAAGGGGTTTCGTCTGGAACGCATCTCTTCTCCCACAAAAGCCTCCTAGCTCTTCTTTTACCACGTCAGCATTACTTCGCATGTGCTGAAGTATTAACGGCCAGTTTTCCAGGCCCCGAAAAGTCCAATGTAATTGATCTTGATGAGAGATGGAAGTCCGCTGCCACCGCACCCTTGGAGAGCAAGCCAAACGGAAAACGAGGATCCGTTCCCGAGCTTTTGCGGTTCTCATTTCTGCCTTTGTTGCCGTGTAAAGATACATTGTTGATCGCCTAGACAATCACCATTCTCGTAACGTTGTAGTGCGTTGTCAAGCATAGCAATTTCCGAAATGTTCAAAATTGTGGCCTGAATTTGACATCCAAAAACCGACTTGATGCTTGACCCGGATCCTAAACGGGGCCCACAAGAGTTTGGCAAGTTATCAGATAACCTTATATATTTGAGCTTGGGGGAGGAAAGACAGACTGTCGTCTCAAATATTGACCGTGCAGAGGGTGATATTTCAGACTGGGCCAACTTTTCCTTTCCCAGGTCGCCTACAAAAGCCAAACTGAAATGCGAGTCGCCACCCAACTTCCTATGCAAGGTTAAAAAATTTTCAAGAATTTTCCTACCGACTTTTATTACACTTACACTCGACAGTTCTGGGTAGCAGAGAACAATGTGGCTGGCCAAAAACGCCAAAACCGATAAAAATACTTGTGTGCAGAGTAGAGACTGGAAAGGAAGAAGTTTTAGGCCCACCCTAATTGAACTCTTCCAAGAATGTTCGCGTGCCCCACGTTTTTATGACGGATGGGGAGCGGCCTTGACCGATAACAACCTTTCCTTCCCCTTGATCTTTATAAGTGTAAAGTAGGCATGGAAATATTTACCGAGTTTCCGAAGATAAAAAGTTTTTCAGCTTTTCAGCCAGGAGCTATGCCATTGTTCCGAAGAACAGTTGATTTGGGTCGAAGCTTATGATTTGAATTTGCTGGAAACGGTCGAGATTTTACCCGGAATTGCTTTCCTATCCTGGCTGTAGGGTTTCTTAAGTTAAGAGCTTGATCTTGGTGACAGAGGACGACATGTTTGCTACGAAAATAACATCAATATTGAAGATAAGAAAAATTGATCTCAGAGGTCCAATGTAGACTAAAATAAAATGACCATTCTTACCAAGCATGAACCTTACCTTTCTTTCACATTTGAAAACAACAATGGCGTCTATTGACAATTGAGCAATGTGAGTGTGGGTTAATTCTAGTGGAACTGGGGGAATTTCGGTCACTTTTTACGTCCATCACTGTAGAGAATTCATACTTGTCATATCCCTAATTGGAAATAAAGCTACAACAGTGTCAAGGGATTCACTTTCACTTTTTCTTAACTATCTGGACCCAAATAACGCACAACTACAGCAAACCGTTCCTGAGTGAACCGGTAAGCACGCTTGGGAGACGCTATGACGTCAGTCAAGTCACGTGCGCGAATCGACTAATGGCAAAATAGCGCTCTTTATTCCAAACCTTTATTTTCGATATGAAATGGTATGATGGAAATGTCCAGGAAAAATGTCAACACCTCACAGAGGTTTTAAGCACGTCGAATTGCCAAGAAAGTGTTTATTGGTTTTTAATGAATCGTCGAAACACAATTTGTGGTACTCTTTTTAAGTTTGAAGAGCAATTAACCTACATATGCTAACTTAAGCCTACAACAAAGGGTGCATTAGCGATGTACATTAACTTTATTTCCACGAAAAGAAAAGTAACACAATAGGGTGAAGAAAGAAAAACTTAATAGAGGAAAGAAAAATGCTCGTTTGTTCAACCTCATGAGCGAGCGTTTTATTCTTAATCTTTCTTTTCTTTTCGGGGGGAAAAACACTTTTTTGTTCTGTTGTTAGGTTTGATGGTGTGAGATTGGCGCGGGTCGTATTTAAGGACGTGGAATCCTTTTAAAATAAAAGCGAAAGCCTGTGGCTCTAACCTACTGGCGTTTGGTGGTGTATACGAGATAATTGTAATTGTAGCATGTGGAAGCCCTGCAGAACTTCCAGGAAAAAAGGGCACCTTGAATTTTAGGAGAGACTTGCTGCTGAGTGGGCCACAAAAGCAGACAAGAAAGCCTGCTTTTTCCTAATCATGATTACCGTACCTCAACCAGAAACCAGAAGAACTATAACTCCCGCTTTGGGGGTTTCTCTATAGCTTTTATCAAAACGCACACAACACACACACTGGAGCGTGAGAGCGCCAAGCAATTTCCACCACGACATTCGGAAAAGTCATAACGGACGAACAGAGACGCGTGGAAAAACTTATAACAGGACAAAAGAAAGGAGGGCACTAGGATTTTTTAAGCTCTACTGAAGCTACATGTTTCTCCGCTCTTGTCAATTTAATTGATCAGAATTAATCCGTGCCCCAGAAATTGGGTGACTTGTATAGAGTACTCGAGGAGAACAAACTACAGCGAACTCGCATAAAATGACAAAGGCAAGTTACCGGAACGGAGAAACTCCGGGTCGCGACACAAGAACAATACGAGACCCTTCGACTTTTATTGATCTTTTAGGCTAACTTTATAGACCAAGTCTCATTCTGTCTCCCTCGGCTCAGCCTCCCTCCAGCTGGTGTGATACTTTTATTTTTTATTTAAATAAAAAAAAATTGGGCACTTGGATTGCCAACCAAGCATCTCATGAAAAACGAAACAATATTTTCACAAGGATTCTGCTCACGTCAGCGGAGGGCTGTTGTTTTTACCTTCTTTTTCATTTTTCTTGGGGGGAAAGCAAATGTTAGTTTATCATCAAAGCTTTCAGAATTTTGCAGACGTAATGAATTAGGTGTGTGTGCAAAAACGTTAAAGAAAGTATTTTAAAAAAGGAGTTTTCTTTAGAGCTTAGGGCGCCTGCTGCGGAACCATTATCAAGTCACGGAGAGGAAGACGAATTGTGTTGTGTACGAATTTTAAACATTATACCCCCCCCCCCCCCCTTTCCCTGAGCCCCAGAGCTGCGACTCTTAACATGGTTCATTGTTGTTGGCTGGTAAAAAGGGACCACCAAGGAAAAACAGCCACTATAGGAAAGGAAGCGAAATTATCGTTTCGTTTCAACTCATACTTTAATCTACGGGAAACGTATGCCAAAGCTCTGCTAGTCGCTCTGGTTCATTGTTGTGAAAATGTTACAGCTTCACTGTTGCCAAAATTGTCCCTGTTTGGTTTCTAAGACGACAATAGACGCTCCTGTTCATTGTTGGGGAAAGTTTCAGCTGCATTGTTAAGAACATTTCATTGTTATCTTTGGCACACTTTTTTCTTTTCTTAAACAAGCAATTTAACTTAATCTAACATTTAAGGCGAAATTTCTAGAAGTTCTGTTTTTCGGTGTTTAATAAGGTTTGTGTTTTTCCCCGTTTTCTGTTTTGTTTCCTAGCCGAGATTCAATTAGGAGGAACCTAGTACAAGTTTATTTGGGAGAAACCAACGTCAACAGCGATAGATATCCGAAGACCCGGTGCGCGAGCTGAAGCTCAGCAGACCTCATTAACCTTTCGTCACCAAACTTCTTCGTTAGGGCGCGAATCCTTGGTTTCTCCGTCTGGGACTCGCTGTTTTCTCTTCAGAGCACACAGTCTTTGGTGAGCGAGTCTCCTCCATAGACATAAAGTTATCTGGTAGAAATAGACAATCGTAAAAGAAAAGCCCTGTCTGAAACTTTTGGGATATTAAAGCAATTGGCGACCTAATTGGCAGTTCCAGAAGACAAGACCTCGTTTACGGCCTCTGCTGGTCGCCCGCTGATGGCTAAATTTCGCAAAACTCATTCTGCTCCTACCCAGAGAGCCTACAACTCCCAACTTTTTACCGCCTTTATCCTCCCTTTTATGAGCTCCGAGAGGAAACGGACAATTATGGAAAGGTTTATTGTCAACGAACCATCAATTTGCTCAAATTCACCAGGAAACCAGGGAATTCTTTTCCCTCGTAAAAAGGTACTGAAACTGCCATCTAGGAATGGCTAGAATAACTAGCTGGGAAGGTACAGAAGGAATTTCGAGAAGGACAGACTTGACACTAGATAGCGGGAGGTACCGGTAGGGAAATTTGCCGATTTCACCATTTTATTAGTCTGGGTCGGTCATGGGACGGGGGTTGAGCATTGGTGGGCTTCCCTAGATAACCGAGAGAAAGCGAAGTATGCAATAAGTTGGTTTGTGGAGCACAAAGGCGTTGCAGAAAATACCGAGGATTAATCAGTCGTTAATTGGCAGTGGTAGTGCAATCCTCGGCAGTGTTCCGAGACTGCATGGATTCTAGCTAAGTTTGGCATCCATTGCCAGCTAAAAACCTCCAAAAAGCGGCGTCGTTGCTCAGCTGACGCAAAACTTGCTAATAAACCACAGTAGTTCCATGTGATACCGATTTCAGCCGTTTGGCTCGGCCCGCCAGAATATAGTTTCTATTTCGTTTGAAAAACCATCATGGTAGGACCACAACCTAAAGAGAAACGAAGGTAAGTTTATTACAATCTTTTGTCTTACGAGGGGAGCAGTTTTCGCGTACTTTCCCTCACCTGGGGCCTCTTTGACTCGTTCTGTGACACGGTCTGGCAAGCGCTTGTTAGCCCCAGCGCGCTAAACTGGCACGCCACCTCTTGTCTGATAATGCCTTTGACCTTTGATTCGCCGTTTTCGCGTTTTCAATCCCCGCTGTATTTCCATATCTCATTTCGGAGAACTTTAATGATAGGCAAAATGATATTAAAAAATCAAAATTTTAATGAATAAAGATATAAATTTTTTAAGCGCTATGCATAAACCTAGGAAGGCCGATAGTCGAGGGGGGCCTTATTTAAGGTTTGGCTTTAGACTTAGAGTTTAAACGCAGGCTTCAAATCGAAGGGAAGCACAGGACGACTGGGTTTTCTTTATCTGCAAGCATCATCCGGATGCTGGGAGAGCGCAAAAAATGCCTGTTGCTAAGCGCGTTTGAATCACTGATTTCGTATTCGCAATGCATGAGTGGCTTCCTTCCAAAACTTGGGAGCAGAGCAGAGTTAAAAATCCTAGCAGTTTAATATTCTGTTCGTCTTGCGTAATTATGGTGGCTGTGGCTAACCAAGATAACTTTTACCAACGTAAAACGAGGATGCGTCCTTGTTCCTATGCGTGTTAGCCGTATGGAAATGACATGAAAGGTACAATCGAGAAAAGGTTGGCCCGCATTATAAGCGAGGAAAACAACAAGAACATGTTGTTATTTACTGCTCGAAAGTTGCAAGTCCTTCAAACTGATTTATAGAAGTATGCCCATAAATGTGTATGCATAGACAGTACATACCAAGTTAACCACTATATGTTTGTTTTGACAACGCTTCTCTCTTGTCTGAAGCTTTCCTTCTACGAACATCTCCGATGAGGAAGCTGCTATGGCTACAGCAAGATTTATTAACTGCGACTTGTTTACGCGCCAAAAGCTGGCAGAGCCACTCATAAGTACTGTACTGGGGTTGCGTAACATGTTGACGAACTTTGTTGTTCCTTAGTGAAAAAAACACAGAAAGGGACAAAATATTCTCGAGTTGCATGTCCTGGGGCAACAATGAATAACATGCAATGGTAAGGTAATGGGGCTTCTCTCACGCAAATTGATGAAGGGATAGAAATGTAAATGAACATGTGTTTTGCTAAGAGACATTAGTTCTCGTCACAGATGCGAACTTCGGAGAAATCACAGATGCGTACAGTACCCAGTACTCAGTATCTCATCCGGTTGGAGCTTGAAATTACCCCGGGGACGCATTTCATTGTTGGGCAACAGTGAAATTTCCCTGTCCGCGGGAAGTGGGACCCTGTTGAGTGTTTATACGTTAAAACCCCAAATTTCGTCTTATTTTGCGGTTTAGCAATGCCCAAGTTGGGAAGACGCGTAAGTCGAAGGAAACCAGAAGTTGATCCAAGCCGCCAAAGTTAAAGATTACATCACTGGAGAGAAGGAAAGGGAGCTAAGAGGTGGCCAGGAGCGGATAGTTCTATTATGGGGGGTTATTTATGTGATTCGATTAGCTGATGCTATCCTTATCGGTATTCGCAAGGAACTTTTAGCTAGCTCATACTAGCTCTTATGCTCTTATTTAGCTAGCTCTTTCGAGTCTCTAAATGGGTTTATATCTTTCGTAAGAGGTGAGTGCGCTCTTTCACATCTGTCGTTGTAGCACTTACGACCCAAATGTATATCTGCCTCATTTCTTATTGGGATTTTGTTACTGGATTCATAGAAGAGCAGGATCGATTATCTGGGTTTCAACATCAGAAACGTTGCAAGAAACCATGCCTGGGAGGCCTGGCTGACAGTCTTTGGAACTCCTAGGCGTGCTGTTACATAATGGCAACGACGTAGCCCTAAAGTAGGACTTCCCACACTCTAATTAGTTCGAATTCAAAAACAGAAATCCTCTGTTTCAAGCTAGCTTTATGTCTACAGTAAACGATAAGGTGACAAACATAGTATCTCACGATATTTTTTACGGTTGGGCGTGAGCTTAACGACTTGCATAAGAATTAGACAGTTCTAACGTGTCGTAAGAGACCTGCGAGTGGTCTTTACAACTTAACGTGTTGTATAATTACGACTGTTCTGCTTTATAAAAAGCTGGTTACGCCATCTGAAGACATTCTTCCGACAGTCGCAAGAATGTTTCTTGGGCAGATTTATTTTCAAACTAGTATGCCTGCGATAAGAACTACTTCGATGATCAGAGGCTCGTACGATAAATCCCTACTCTGACCGTGAGAAATCTAAAGGAGTTTGGAGCTGAGCATATAACTCGATAAAAAAGTAGGATTACGGGCCTTCTGAGATCGTCATACCGGGTCTTATGACAGTGGATGACCCCAGCCTTGACTCCTATTGGTGGTCGGTTACGTTCACGTGATGCCCCTGTGTCGAGCGCTTCGCATAGTGCCACTCCAGAAACTCGTCAGAACAGGCGTTCCCTCTCTCTTCTCTCTCTCTTACTCGTTTCTTTTTCTGCTCCATATTTTCTATTGGAATTTGGCCAAAAGTTCAAGACTTGCTTGTACGTATGCATCTAGAATGCCCTTTAATCGTCCTTCTATAACTAACCATGGAAATCAACAGTAATCCGCCTGCGCAAATGATTCCACGTTAGAACATGACCTTTCCTAGAATCGTCTCCAGATAAAGAGGAACAACTAATTTCAAAATTGCCAAGCGCATCTTTTTTTCAAAGAAATATCCACCCTTAAAATCTTTAAGAAAAAGGTTTGTTACCTACACTCTGTTTCCAAGTTATTCAAATGTATTGAACAGCGCTAAAGAATTGGCGTATACGAAGAGATGTTGCGCGACTTTCAGAGTCCGGATCAATAAATCCAGAAAACAACACTGCTCTTGTTCTTACTGGTATATATCACATTATATCTCCAACGTCATAAAAACATACTGGGCCATAACAAAAAAAATATATCTGTATTGTCCTAATTGGTAGTTTTAGGGAGCTTGGATCGTTCAGAGCCCCAAGCTGACGTAAGTGCAAGTTCGCGTGTTGTCCCTACAAATTACCCAACTAAAGCTCCCATTGCGTGAGTTGCATCGTTATAGGAAAACTTCTCCACTTCTACTGCTGCACTATATAAGCTTCCCCACCACCAAACACAAAAAGAAAATTCGTTGTTGGGTAAGGGAAAAGCTCGCAGAATGATAATAAACGACCCTCAGCGAGTTCCAGTCTCGCAGCAACCTGGGCAACAACAGTTCATGGAAAAACTTGGCATTATCCCCAAAGCTATGAGATATTTTATGACACTTAAAAAGTCATACCTTCCAGGATTTCTCGCTGGGAGAAAAGGGTTCGTATTCCACCCATTACGCACAACCGTAGCAACAGCCGTAAAGGTTTCCGTATCCAAATCTTTCCTTGATCGGACAAAATGCCGTTCCTGTAGAAAAGAGAAGCTTTAGCTAGAAGAACTTTGCTCTCCGTTTGGATTTTGTTTATATTCGTTTAACATTTCGGCCTATTTGGCCGGTTTTCCGGGGAATTAAGTAAACATATAGAGCTTTAGAAGAGATACAAAATAAGTTTCTCTTGGCTAATGCCGTGCAGTGTTGGCTCTTGAATCCCGTGAGCTTTTGGATCTGGATCTTGTCAAACTTTTTTTTCTCCTTCAGGGCGCTTACAATTTTTCACAACGAAGTTTTTCTAACGGAACTGGATGGACTTCCTTGTTTGTCTGTCTGCGCTGGGCAGTTATACAAATAAACCAGATAGCCCTAGCTGTGGTTTCCTTATTTGCATGATGTATCTTGCCGACCATTAAGGCTTTTCGTTGTTACTTTTTAACAGGCCATTAATGCAAGCATTAATGTTTATTAATGTTATTAACAGGCCGTTAATGCAAGCATTAATGTTTATTCATGTTATTAACAGGCCATTAATGCAAGCATTAAAAAAAGAAAGAGAAGTTGCAAGCATGGTACATGGGGTTGTCTTGCCATGTGAGGTAATCTTTTCCCATTCGAAGGTAAGGTTAACACAGCTGAAAACAGCTTAGCTAAGACACGCTAACCCGGTGCTATCGCTCGAGAGTTGACCAGTTTTCTAAACTGGCGCAAGATTACTTTCCATATTACGAATTTCTGGGACGAGAATTCAGGAGTTGCAAGATATTTATACAAATTGGTTCGTATCACTTACATTACTGTCAGAAGCTTTTGGGGAAATTTCAATTTTTGTGCCAAGATTTGCTACCGAAAAGCAGCATCACTTGACCGTGCCCACAACGCTAGGAAGCTTTGTGTAGTTTAGTTTACTCTCATCAACGAAAGTTGATGAGAATCGTTAACCTAATCTAACTTATCCGAACCGAACCTAAACTAATGCATTTCCAATCCAACTACCACTTTTGAACTCGATGCCCATTGATCATTCGTTTTCCGAGAACGTGTTGAAACAATAAATACACACTAGTGTCATTTTTATCTCGGAGTTCCGAAACTGGAGAACATGTTGGTTGGACTACACTTGCTGGTGATAGCCATCTAGGATGGGTATATCAGTATCCTGTACAGGACAGTAAAAGATAATTTTTCAAGCCAATTCTTTTAAAATTGTCCGCCTAATCGCCTTCTAGATTTTATAATTCTTGGGAGCTTCGAAAGAGGGGCGTCTGTGCATGTGCGACCTTCTGATATGAGTACGTATGTTCTGGAATAGTCCATAGCACGTTTCGAAACGTGTGTACTAAGCTCTAAGAATCGAAAAGTTGTAGCAGATTTGCTATCTGGCAGATCTTGCCGGTGACACATTTTCGCTAATACTGCCCGTTGCTTTTGCCTGATCAGTTTCTCGGAAATGGGCGACAACGACCTAAGGTCAAAAGGGACGTCCAGGGGGTTATAAGGCGTCTTATGGGACATTTGGGAATCGGGACATTTGCTAATAATAATAAAGGGGGAGGGTTCGTGCATTCTCTTCTGAATTCAAAACTAAAAAGGAAGATTGGCATCAACCCATGAAGCATGTTTTGACAGTACACGGAGTTATTAGCTATCAATGTCTCCCCATCAAAAAAGCCGTACATGTGAAGCAAAGTGATTCGGAAATGAAGTAAATGGGAATCCTCATTTGGACTTTTCTGGTACTCACATGGTAAAAGGGAAGCGGGGGGCAGGGTGGGAGGGGGGTAAATGCAAGGACGTGGGTACTCTACAGTCAGTTGTTTCTTGAGTCTTCTTCAAGCAAGTGCAAACACGACTACTTACCAATCATATGGTCCTCAGTGGATGTCAAACGTTATATACTGAGCATTGGTGATTATTACCTAGTGTTACATTTTGAGAGCAGTTTCGGCCAAGCAGCCTAGATTTCTAAGAAAATGGTTTTGTCCCTGTTGGTACCTGAACCCGAAACCACCAACAAATTAGCGTAAGTTCCTCTTCACCGTTAAGTTGAATTCCATTAGTTTCAGTTAGTTATGCCTAGTTAAAAAAATGTATCAAAAACCAGCTAGCCTTTTAATACTCATTTCGTTTTTCCTACTTTCAAATTCCTCAAAGTCTGCATGTTTTTGTGTGTGAAAAAGTTGCATTGGCGGTTAGAAATTGCAATAACTTCGGACAGTGAATTAAGTATTCCTCTCACGTCCTTTCTCGGCAAAATTCAGTTACGAGCTTTGGTAAATTTGCAAAATTCGGAACTAAACTGCATATTTTGTATCGAAAATTCATAAATAAGAAATAATACTGCTATTCAATTCAATGCTATTTCTATTTCTATTCAAGTCAATTTTTTCTTGAATGCAATTAACCTAAACAGGTTTTGCAATACTGTTGTGGCGCAAGCTTACAGATTTTTAATTGTGGCATAAGTATAAAACTCGTTTGCATAATGTGCCATAACAAATACGCAAATATCAACAAATATCTGTTGAAATTTTATCGAGTTTTTTTTAATCCATGCGTTTATTTATGCGCGGTTTGTGCTTCTTTTACAGTTTTAATTAAGCGTTTAGCGGTTCTCGATTTTGTAAGATTTTTTTTACACGTTCTTACAAGGAGCGACATACTTCAGGTTAGCAGCGTGGCTCAAGTGTTTACACACAACTGTATACAAGACGTTGGGTGCTCACTCTCCATAAATAGCTAGGAGAATCAAGACTCGTTGGTGCCTTTCGCTTCTTACGTATAAAGTAATACAACCGTGGTTGCCCTGTTGATGAGGGAACTTGATTACTGAAAGCTAATTATCAGGTAGGAAATAGCTCCAAGGATTGGCCAACCCCAAAAAATCACACGACCACGATTACAAACCCCATGTTTTGCACGACTTGGCGACCTAAATTTAGTTCATGGCGTACAACAATGCCATCCGATCCAGCGTATAGTCAATAACCACACCCTAACCCAAGAAAAAGGCTTGTTTTAGTCACGCTATTACACCGAGAACTTATGTATACCCCGTTTCCTTTGGACAATCTACGATCCTAAATCGAAAGTAGCCCCCCAGAAGGCCATATTGTTGTTTCGCTGTGTATTGGAAACTTTTTCTTTATTTTTTTTCGCCCTTTCTTCTTTATCCCTCGCGTCATTTGGACCTCAAATCCGGGGTGATCCCTCAGGGACATGTATACACAACCTACTTTTGGGGTTTCTGCTCAAATTCCCCCGATATGGAGGATATTACACTGTGGGGAGGACCTCCAATGCTGAGCTGATTCAAGGAAGCTTCACAAGTCAGACTATTCAGAATTTGTAATTGGGTTGTGTTTCATTTTTATTTTAGAAGTAAGCAAAAAAAATAACGACGAACAGCAAAATTAGACGAACCGGTTGTGGTAAAATTTCAAATGATTTTGTTGATGGTTACGTTGCCAAAATTCTATGTAAGCTACGACTGACGTCTGTTTTTGTAACCAGGATGACTTGCAAGTTTTCAGAGAGTGCATAATTAGACTGGGTAAATTGAATTTCTTTTGGCTGGCTTTAGGAGCAAGGTTGATCGAGGGAAAAATCTCAAGAGACATAGTGTACATGTCAGTGATTCCCAAGGCTAATTAAGATAAGTCATTTTTAGCTTATCACTAAATAAAATTGCGTAGGTACGCATTTTTTCGGGGGAAAAACGCTAGACTTGGCATCCTGATAGGTCGGCAACCATGCCTAACTCGTAGGCTATAGAAATATCGCTTATCGAAGTCTTTTTTTTTGGTGAGGGGAACTAAGTTTTTTTTTCTTTAGGAATGACAGTTCTAAAGCAGGAAACAAACTTAAGTTCCAGCCGGACTCGTAGCGTTACTCACGCTTATAATGAAATTTGCTTAACAATGAAAAATTGGAGGAAGGACCTTACTGCCGACGCATTTAAGCGGAATATTTAATTTTGCGTGGAGTCCCAGACACGAGTAGAGGTCAGGTGGTTTCCCTGGGTTATGTCTGTAAATTCACAGAGCTTAAAATGGGAAATGGTAGTCTCGAGACCAGTTTCGCAGCTGTTTGTTAGCTGTAAATATCACGCTTTGGCAAGCGTTCAATACCCGTGCGCCTGCAAAGACAGGAGGGGGGGGGGGGAGTTTGTCAACTTGTACACTGCTCCCAGTAGGGAGAAAATCATCTGTGAAGTTTTGGATTTTATTTTGTTTTCTCTTGCAGGAATTCCGAGAAAAGGAAGGAAAAGTCCCGAGATGCGGCAAGAAGCAGGAGAGGCAAGGAGTCGGAGATTTTCACTGACTTAGCACACGCTTTGCCTTTACCTTCGTCTGTCAGCTCCCAATTGGATAAGGCGTCCCTGATGCGGTTAACCATCGCTTACTTGAAAGCACAGAGCTTGCTTGATAACGGTAGGTCCTCTTTAGAGACAAGAGCTAACCTTCCCTTATTTCTCCCAGAATTAGATTTAAAAACTCTGCTGTTCTCTCTTTGTAACTTTACGATTGTCATAAAGAACTCTGAGATTAGTTATGAGAAGCTTTTAAAACGTAATAGATTTGTGAGATCTTACACCGAACCTTCTATTTGTGTTTCGTAAGTTAAAACAAGGATATTTTGTCAAGTTTTTTGTTCCGTTGCCGGAAGAACGAACTACCGCCGCTGAGAATCTGTATAACAGCAATAAGAGTATACACAATTTGACTGTACGTATAAGAAAGTTGCCGAAATTATCATGGAGATAAAGTTTTTGAGTATTCCTACAAATTTCGTTTAACAGACGTAAAGCGTTTTTGAGTCGTAAGCATTAACATTGTATAAGTGCTAGAGATAAACATAGCTAGAGTGTAAAAGTCATAACTGAAATTCGTTCTAGTTTGTTAATACTTAGAGCTGGTATTACACCCCCCTTTCATGAATAATGTATATTAATTCACCTGTTTATCTCCCCCCCCCCCTTACGTTCTAGTGCTAACCACCGCCAAGGGAAGCTTAGACAATCACGCCGCAGATGCACTGCTCATCAAAGCATTGGTAGGCTTTCTCTTGGTCTTGTCCCAAGAAGGGGATATCGTCTATCTCTCCGAAAATGTGAGCCAGCATTTGGGCCTAGCGCAAATCGACTTGATTGGCCAGAGCATCTACGAGTTCTCTCATCCATGCGATCACGACGAGATCAAGGAAATGCTTTCTCTTCGTACTAGCTCGGTGAATAACAGCCACCAGTCCAACACCACCCCGTCGACCACCCCTGAAAGCCGCGCCTTCTTCCTCCGCCTTAAAAGCACCCTGACGAGCAAAGGCCGCAGCGTTAATCTGAAATCCGCCACTTACAAAGTAAGGGAAAAGAAGAGGAGACAGAAAAAGAACGATAACAAATCGTAATCGCTAACGATGGTTATCACAACAGGTGATTCATTGCACCGGGCGGGTATTAGCCAGCAAGTCGGCCTTGGATAGCCCTGCGGGTCACTTTCTGGTGCTGATTGGCGAACCAATTCCGCATCCCTCCAACATCGAGGTGCCCTTGGATAAGCAAACTTTCTTAACAAAGCACAGCTTGGACATGAAATACACCTACGTTGATGACAAGTAAACCTCCAATTAAGAAAACCGTTTTTGTGGGTTTTTTCTACCCTTATCCGAACCCTGTATTCATGTTTGTTTCGTTTATAAGGATTTTCAGTTTTCTCGGGTACCGGCCAGAGGATTTGGAAGGGCAGTCGGCCTACAACTACCATCACAGTGTAGACAACGAAGCGGTACTGAAAAGCTACAAAACATTGTTGACTAAAGGACAAGCCCAAACTCCGAGCTACCGATTCCTCGCCCGGGATGGCGGTTACGCTTGGGTGCAAACCCAGTCGACATTGTTGTACGGGCCGCGTGGTTCCAAGCCGCAAGCTGTTGTGTGCGTCCATTCAGTGCTAAGGTAAAGTGGGACACTTTTTTTCTTACGTTTTTATTTCTATCACTAAAAGGGCTTCCACCTATTGGTTGCGTTTCGACTTTCAACCTTTTCTTTCACTTTCGTGCCAAGTGCCAGAACGGAAAGACAAGTTGAAATGACTCATTTATACTTAACTTCTTTTTATTTGTAAGGACTGGTGGGCTCATAGAATCAGAACCCCAAAACAGAAGTAAAATAAATAAGCAAGGTTAGGGTGGTTTGTCAGATATATCTCGTCTTCTCGCTGAGTAATCTCCCTGACAGTTCTGACGTATTAATAAAAGTTTTTGGAAAGCGAAGGTCCTAGACTTGGTAGCTTTCGCAAGACTTTGTATTCCGGGAACTTTTCTCCAACAATTTGTCAAAAGAAAACCTTGGCCCTTATGTTAGGAAACTTCATCTCCTAGTTTGTTTGCTGGTTCGTCAACGGTTTTCCCATTTTAGACCCAACAAGGCGCTAGTAGGAGCGTTTTTACGTAAGATCCGTGGAATTTTTCATTGTTGACGAAAATATCGCCGAATTTGTTCAGCTTCACGAGCGTCATCTGTAGGGGTTAATCGCGTCTTTCGTGTCTTTCATTCTTGTTTATGTTCGCTGTGAATATGAGAAAGAAAAATTCGACAAAGTAAATTCGCGTTATTGCCCCTGAAAAACTGGCAAATCGAAATACTTGCAGGCATTACTTTCCCAGTCAACTTCTTCTCCGTTGCAAAAAAAAAGTGCCTGTGGCCAATCGGGTTTGTCTGCTAAAATTCCCAAGCTCGCCACGTGGTACATTGCGCAAAGGTTATGAATATTGTTCTCGCGAAATTTATTTTTAGGATAGACATACGAATAATTGGCACACCAAATAGTCAGCTCCCACCCACCCAGTTTTCGCTAAATTTGCTTCGTAGAGGTCGTGAAACCCATGACACCTTCTAAAGTTCATAGGTTGAAAATTACATAAGCTCGACAGGCGCCTGTTAATTACTCGATTTTTTCGTTTCGGAGGACAGAAGAGATTCATTCGACGATTTGGAAGAAAAGTTGGCATTGTTTTGATGTTGA
Source organism: Lepidurus arcticus (assembly GCA_003724045.1). Taxonomy (NCBI): domain Eukaryota; kingdom Metazoa; phylum Arthropoda; class Branchiopoda; order Notostraca; family Triopsidae; genus Lepidurus; species Lepidurus arcticus. Next base: position 8,069 of record RJJA01000239.1, on the reverse strand, counting down.
GCAAGTCAAGTGAGTACGTGGACGGCATATATGACTAAAATAAAGCTCACAGAAACGATAAACAAACCTCTAATGGATATTAAAAAATAAAAGGTTAAGCAAAAGCTCAGATCAACAGCACGCGAGGTGGAAGTTATTGGTCATATGCCAAAGCACGTGATCTGCCTAACGAAGCGACGTGCACAGCTTGGGGGGGGGGAGTCCAGGTCATCGTTAGCTATTTTCAGTCGAGAAAAACAGCTTGGACGAAGCTAAGCCTACAATATTTCGTGCAATACGCCGGTAAAGTTGAGCAAGTTCGCAGTGTTTTGAATACTTTTGGCATTGGAAGAGTTCAATAGAGTACCCTTAACCCATATCTGTGTCCCTTTCCCACGTAATTTAACCCAGAAACGTTGCGCAAGGCCACTTTCGATAGCATTAGTTTAATTTTTTTGTAAACTCTACAGTGGAGTGGAGGCCGAGGACGAGATCGTGTCCGTGAATCAGATGACCGCCAGAACGGCTGGAGCACCTGCAATCAACGGAAATTTGGCCGCTGTTAGTTCCAAATCGACGCTCCAGAGTGAAAACGACGTTAAACCTCTTCGCGCAGTTCATTCGGCGAATAAGGTTAATCGTGAGCCTTTGGCACCTTTGGACGTGTGTCGCCCGCGTGCTACCACAACCAATATTTTTGCGCCCCGCACGGCTGAGATGAGTAGTAGCTTCATGACATCCGATGAACAAGAAGATATGACAGGTAAAACATCTTTTGCATACCGAGTAGCTTAGCGTGAGTGTAAATCTTAATTTGAATTCCCCCCCCCCCCGAGACTTTAATATAAGATTGTAAAATTTGGGGGGGACATAATAATCTTAGGATAGCTTATTTTCACCGGAAAGCTGTTTGATTCACCTTTGAATCTTATAACTTTGTTTTCTCGGAATGTATTCTTTATCCAGTTCATTTCACTTTTATTGATTTTATTTTGATTTAAATTTTTTAATTTCATTTCGGTCAAGTGTATTTGTGTGTGCAAACAATTTGAATGTAAATTTAATCGATTTTACTGGTTTACTGTATACCGATTTTACTGATATACTTTATATCGATTTCGTCTTATTTTTTTTTACATGTTTTAGAGTTTTTTTTATCGGTCACAATACCTGCATGTGATAAGGATTTTGTAATCAGAGCGTCAGTGATGGGTTGGGTGCATTTGGGGGAAGACATTTATCGAGCGAGACATAGAATTCGATTCTAAAAAAATATATTTTCTAGTGCTCAAAGAAGAACCCGAAGATCTAACGCATCTAGCTCCTACAGCGGGCGATGTTTGCATACCACTGGATTTCCCAACCTTCTTTTCCATGGCTGAATTGTTCAACGATCTCAGCTTGCCAGCAACATTAGATTGCTTGCCCTTGACAGGCATGGAATTCCCCTTTGAAAACCAGCAAGAAGACAGTCCCGACGATGAAGAGAGTGAAAAAGACAGTGTCTACTCCTCTACAGCATCTGTTTTCCGCAACGATCCTTTCATCGACAAACCCGGACCCAGTCCAGGACATGGAGACTCGGATCTGGAAATACTATCCCCGGCTACTTCGAAGGTACTTTTTTTAATTTTTTTAAGTTCCATCCGAGTCCGTTGGGGTTTCAAGATCTCTTACTTTCTTTTCATGGAATTTTCTTTTTCTTAAGGAAATTCCGAGGACAAGCTGTACATGTCCTGTGTGTATGTTTCCAAACGTGCGAGTTTCTATGAAACTAACTTTTTTAACATCATTATTCACACAGAATGAAGACCAACTAAGCGAGTCCGTTTCACCATACTTGGAAAGCGAGAATAGTCTACGAGCCCCTGGTGTCTATGTTATGCAGCGACAGAGTAGCTTACCCCCCATGGAGGAGTTGGGAGAGGATGACTTCATTTCCTCGCCGTTCACGGAAGTGGGAAGCCTCGAAACGGAAGACGTTTCTCTCTACAAAGAAGAGGCTCAAGCCGATTTGTCCCAATCTCTCAGCGTCAAAGAAGAGAATTTCTTCGATAAACACAACACCCGTTTCGCAGAAGAAGCAATGGATGACGAAGACGAGTTTGAAACCCGAGCTCCTTACATCCCGATGGGCGATTCCGATGATTTGCCCCTCGTTAATAACCCCAGCTTTAATTGGGATGTCTCGTTGGAAGACTTCACGAGCAAGGACCAATCCTTCGAGGAGCAAGCTATAGAAGTCCAAGCCAACATGGCTGTGAAAGGAGGGCGGAGCCTAGCCCAGCTTTTGCAACAAGACGTAGCCTGCACAACTTCAGTTCAAGACGTTGAAGGTAATGAGGACAATTTTCGTACAAACGTTTTTCAAAAAATCTTTCATTTTCTAACGTGTTTTGTCTTTGCCGTTCGCAGCTCCTCCATTGGTATTCAATGTTACTAACTGGAGACCTAATCGCCTTGAACCCCTTCTTTCCGAAGTGAATTGCCCAGCATTGAGCACTAAGCTGGAAGCGACGAAGAGCGTGGGCCCAATCCGAAGAAATCAAGACATGGATTACTCATTTCAGGGCAGTATAAAGCGCCCTTTCGTCGACATGAATCAGGACTCGAGACTGTTGAGCAAGAAACAGAAAATGGCGACGGCTCCTTTCGTCCAACCGAACTTGGCAGTAATGAACAACCAGTTACCAGCTTCCTTGGGCACATTGGGACAAATGCTCTTGTCCGGTGGCGAAAGCCTGTCGACAAAATTGGAATCGAATTATCCTCGTTCTGCCAGTGAACGATTCTCCACTCACGACAATTCGGCCAATTCCAAGCTTGCACTGGCACCAGGAGCCTATCGCAAGCGAGCTGCTGCGCACGCAACCGCTAGCACCTTTAAATCGCGAGTCAAGCCTTGCATGACTGGCGGAGGTTTGGTAGAAGAGGCACTGATGAACAGTTCAACTCCCAACATGGTGACGCCGGCTCCCAAGTTAAGTATGACCGGAGGCAACATGGAAGAGGTATGGCGCAAAATGTCGTCTGAACCAAAAGCGTCTTCTTCGAATGCGGGAACCCTAAGAATGGCATCACCGGTGGCGCCCCCACCCGCACTTCATCATCAACTTCAACAACAACAGTCCTCGTCGGCGCCCACTTCTTTAGTTGGAAGGCGAATGAGAGCGGCTGATTCCAACAGCGTGCTGCTCAATTTACTGGTCAGTGGAAGTGATTCGGTGGCTGGTTATGCTTGTGGGGGCAAAGGTCAATCAAAGCCTATAAACGGAGAGGGTTCTTCTCTCTTGTCTCTAATGCTAGCTGGGTCCAAAGGCACAGGATCGGGCATGCAAGGGGGAAAACAGGAAAAACAACCATCAGAAGCAACAAAAACGAAAAGTTCATCACCCAGTAATTTATCTTCTTCTTCTCCGTCTTGTCCTTTTAGTACTTTCCTTAGATCAATGTTGTGAAGGTACTTTCTTTCCTTTTTTCCTTTTTTGGGGGGATAACACTTAAAGAGCACCTAGTTTATTTTTATGCCTGGGAAGTTCTTACAATCCTAACCTTAAGAAAAGAAAACGCTTTTCATAGAGTTTGTCTTTCTAATCCTTTATTTATTAGTTCCTAAGAAAAAGAGCGTATATTAGAATATGTAACAACCCCCCAACAAAGAAAAACAAGTTTAATGGAAATCAGCATGGATTTTCTTTAGCATGATTTTAGTTTGGTGATCCGATGAAAAGAGAAAAAAGCGTACAATCTGAATTTCCTTGCCCGTTTTTTTTCTAGTGTTGTTTTTTGTAAATCCGTAGAGCTTAGTTAGAATAAAGCAAAACAAGAGACTCGTAACTCAAATGAACGCATGTTGGCATGATGGGGAGACTAAAACTTGACAAAGTTTTAGAACAAGCCATTTGCATGTCTGATGCCTTGGATAGAATGGTATTGGATGTATATCATAATGCCTACGTGTGTTTGTGTCCTCACCCTGCACACCCAACTTTGAAAGTTTCTATAGTTTGAAAAATAAAGCAGCAAGATTAGGGATTTCGTTGGAAGTAATTTTTTGCTTTTTTCATTTGTGCCTATAGGATGTTAATAAGGGAAGAGAGAAGCCCTCATCCGACAGAATTCCTTTGGTGGCTGCTTCAGCAATGAACGTGGACAGAGCCAGCTTTAGCCTTATCAAGGAGGAGCAGTCCATATCCCCTACGTTTCATACCAAAAATACCCCTCACCAACGTCCCTTTCCTGGCTTGCAGTTGAGGCATGATGTTGCCTTACCTTTATCGGTCTCTGCTTCACCGGGAGAACAGGATTTGCTCACCATGTTGGAAATGTCATTGTTGGACATGGCCGAAACTCGCCCACATCTACTATAAATGTATAACGGAATCTTTGGGAGAAAAAACACATGTCTTAGAAACCCACTCATCAAAAGAAGAGGAGCAAAGCAAGAACAAGTAACAGGAACTTTTTTAGTAACAAGAACTGAACGCTTTGGGGTTTTTCAAACGGCACGTATTGATGGAGGAAGTCGTGGAATTTTTGTCGATAGTTCGAAACTAACGTGGCAGGGAATTTGTGTGTGAGTACATCTACGAGGTTGAAGAACATTTGTTCCGTTTTTACCCATCATGTTTAACGAAACTTTAAAAAATAGCCCTAGGATTTATAACAGCATTCAAACCTAGCTTAATAAAATTCGGCATGTTTTTGTATATAGATCTTTGATCTATAGCGATTGAAAGTTTCAGCAGAAAAAGACTAAACTCTAGGACAAAATTAATGCAAAACTTACGTTCAGTTGGTTGTTTGCTTACAAAGGTGATAGGAAATACTTTTAGCGGCCCCCAGAAAGCTTTTTTTTTATCGTAAGTTCGGGGTCGACTTGTTAAGAGGAAATGTTTGATGTTACTGTAATGAAAAGGAGACGCGTGTAGTGAGTTATTAAGCCATATATCCAAAGCAGGGTAAATATTTTTCTCTCTCGTCTCTTTTGGCTTATACGAAGATTGTTTCCCCTCTCTCTCCTATCCCTTCGACCAGATTCAGAACTAACCATTGTTACGCTTTGTTAACCGCCTGTCGTCCGCCCAAGAAGTACAATTGTTTTTTGGATTCGGGGTAAAAATCGCCCAAGAAAATTGTTTTAAAAAATCGTATCAGTTCCATGACCTGCGTATTCTTTACTTTTTTTTAAATAACCATTTCTGGAAGCTATAATATGAAAAAAACGAGGTATTTTAGAAAGGTATATTTAGTTTCAACCAGAGATTATTACACACAAGCTATGGCGTTCTCGTTACACTCGTTCTTAAATTTTACGCCTTCTTAGATTCGGCAGCCGAAGGACTAGAATTTCCGTTATCCAGAATTATTTTAAAAAAATGCCTCCTGAACGTTTTTTTTCTTCCTTTTTGTTTATGGTATATGGGTGGTAGCCAAAAAACGATGTAGGTGATGATAATTTGGCCAAAAATACACTGGTTCACATGTTAGTCCTTTTAATTTAATTAGTAATATAGATTTCTTCTTGAAATTTGTGCCGGATTTCATCTGAGAAAACTTGTATCCTGCTTGAAAAATATTGTCAGATATATTGTCAGCTAACCAAAACCAAGATTCGTTTGCTTGGCCGAACGAAGTTGCTCGACTTCATGGCACGATAGCTCAACTTTATATCCAATTAATCTAATTCGAGTTTAAGATTAATCTGTACCATCAACCCTAGTCGTTTCCAATAGGTTCAATATTCTTGGTTTGCTTATCCGTTTTTTTTGTTTCTTGTTTTTGTTTTTCCCCCCAATTTGAACCATGTCAGCAATCTACCCAAGCTAAGAGTGGAACACAAACGCACTCATTATGTTATGGTGATTATCGAAAGAAAGGCAATAGGCAGAAGCCTACGCCTTACAATATATTTAAAAAAAAGATTAATCTGTTGACATGCAGGCTGACTTTGAGCACAATGCAGATGACTTATGTCATGTGGTACTGTGACATTGAGATTGACAATGTAATAGAACAAAGGCTAACTTTCAAACGGTGTATTTCTATAAACTTGTAACAGATGAACATTTGGAAAACTTGAAATATGGAATCTTGTAAAGATCCTCTCTGATCGATTCGATTACCAACGCCTGTAGCCGTAGCCGCGGTTACCGTAACCGTAGTTGGAATAGCCGTAGCGAGGGTAGCCATAGCCGTAGCTAGAGTAGCCGTAGCGGCGGCGGTAGTGTTCATCGGCAGTCAAGTCAGCAGAAACCTGAAGAACCTCAGGAACTTCGGCTACCAAAGCGACATCACGACGCCCACGGTGGCCAACATAATGACCCGTATAATACCCTCCGTAACCAGGGTATCTGCTGGGGTATTGTCCATAGCCGCCGCGGTAGCCTCCATATACGCCCCCATATCCTCGGTTGCGGTGTTCCTCCAACGATTGGTCAACAGAAACCAAGGTTGGGGTCCTCGACCCCAACTCCTCGACATCGCGGCGTCCTCGGCGGTAGTTTCCGCCGTATCCATGTCCATATCCTCTTCTGTAACCTGCGTACCCTCTGTGCTTGTGTTCTTCAGAAGTTAAGTCATCAGCAAGAGCCGCCACTACGAGTGCCAAAATGATCTGAAAGTGGAATTGCAATTGTTAGAAATAACGTCATCAACTTCTTTTTTTAACTTACGAAGAACTTCATGATGAGTTGCTCAAGCTTGTCTTTGCAAGTTGTTCTGGGGAATGATGCTTCGATGCAGAGTGGTTGTTCTTTTTATAGTCCTACGGTGGCCATGAAAATTGCTAGCCAGGAAAAAAACCTAGTCCGACAGAATTTTTTGAAGAAAAAAATCCGGGAACCACTAAAGAAAGGCGGTTACCAAATGATACTTCTTTGTGTACCTGCCAGGGTGTAGTTATTCCCTAAGGTGCCTATTACTGGAGCGTTGACCAGATCCAAAGTTTATATGCGTCTAGTTAGCTATACCTTATTGCTTAAATACCGTCATGCTTGATGAACATTTGATGCTTGACTTGGGTAAAACAGGTTTTTACGTAACTGAATGTGTTTCAGGGGAAAAAAATCAAGGTCTGGTTTACCGACCTATACATGTGTCTTCTTCGCTCGCATTTTTCATTTGTTTCACACGGTAAATTACGTAAGCGTAAGGCACAACTATTAAAATATTGATTGATTCTCTGTTTGCTAAAATTGTTCCTATGGTTGACTAGATCACTCCATATTCAGCTGCAAGATCCACAACTCTAGTTCCTGAGTCTATTTTTGTCCATGATTTCTTGCTTCATTTCAATAGTTAAGTGCTTTTCTACTCTTCCCACGAACGGTCTTCTTATGTGCCATTTTGACAACACTAACAAAAGCACTGAACTTAACTTTCCACAAATTTTAAATATAAAAAACATGACAGATAGCGCACGCGGTTCGTAATGCTGAACATTTTCCGGTCAGCGCTTGCGTTCGTAATGCGGAACTATAGCATCCGGTAAGCCCCAAAACTATTTGATATACAACAGAAAACGGACTTGACTGATAGCCGAAAAGACGGCTAGTAAAAATCTATCAAATGATATCAACTTATATCAAAATTTCTGTCAACTGATATCAAGTTGTATCAAAATTTATCCGAAATGCGAACTAAAATGCGAACCAAACGCGAAATGCGAAACGAATGTGTTTTCAAGTTCTATCAACTCACCGATTTTGGACAGGTTTGTCTCGCCTGACCCGTGAACCGGGTCAGCCTCGCTTCCAAACCACGCCTTTTTGTTATTATTATTATTTATTTATTATTAGCTGGGCGAGTCCATTTAGGGACATGCCCCGCTTATACTATCGTTTGGCGTGCCAAATCTCAGGTGCCACTTTAGTTTGTAATTTAAATCCTTTTTGTGAAAAAATTCTGAAACTTGGAGCGCTGATTTGTGCTTTTTATTCGCCTCAGTACGACTCGCGCTGCCGAACAAGAGGGTTGTCGGGACACACTGTTAAAAAGGGCCCCTAAAACTGGGGTGTAACGACCTCCTAAAATTGGTAGTTACTACTCAAGATGGGTACCTCTCCCCAAAGATGGGTTGTTCCCTCTCA
>RJJA01000238.1:36703-86864 GCA_003724045.1 Lepidurus arcticus | reverse complement strand
GCAGGGGGAGGGAAGGAATAGTACAAATAATTTATACCCAAAAGAAGAAAGTGTCCTACATCGATTTACTTGGAAGTAGGGATACATTATTATAGAAAAGAAAAACAACTAGTCGTAGCTTTGTATTTGTTAAATTCATAATTGATACCTCAGGCGTGACGATAAGAAGTTGAGCGATTGTCCCTAGGTTCCAGATCTTTGAACGTACCCTATGTTTACCTCAAGACTTTGACCTTGTAGGTAACTTTCATAGTGAAAGCTCATCTGATGGAAAGTTTGGGACATTGTAGTTTGAAAAGGCTGTTGACAAATAAACAAAACTTTTAGTAAATTTGTTCCATTCACCAACGAGAATAGTATTATAATACTACGCATTATGTATCACCGAAGCACGGGAGCGTAGACCATTACAACGTAGGCTAATATCTCCACAACAGGAAGTTCTTTGTCCTCTTCAGAGAACGGGCAAATTTCGAGATGTTCCCAAGCTAAAATTCCCTATCCCCCCTAGCAATTTATCTTTCCTTTCTACAAAATCCCTAATGCGTAAAAACACTCTTTAGTTTTACTGTTGATGCCAATGTATTAGTGTTTATTCAAGTAATTTACAAAGGATGGAAAGGAAACTTCATTTGAAGCTGCAATGGAATGCATATATTAGCTAATGTAAATATTTGCTGTTTAATGACGTATTGGTGTCTTGCACAGAACGATCCTTTATAGCGACAAAAATGTCCCTGGAAAAGGGTTAATTGTTGTACGTATAATTAGTTTGTTTACATCTTTTGACAGCTGCCGTCATGGAGATTATGGGGCGAAGAGCGCACCACAGGCGCTGTTTACACGGTGTACTTAAAGAAAGTTCGTTACCATATTCCAAGCAAGTCTGTCGATGTAAGTTTAAACAATTTTTCTAGAAGAAAAACTATTTTTTTTTTATAATTTACTTTCAATTAAGAAAACGCGTTTTTATTGTAAAGGAAACTGATGACGGTATATCACATTTGGAATGGGAAACAGTTCGTGTGCGTATGCTCAAAGCTGGAACGTTAGAAAAACTGGTCGAATCCTTGGCCTCTGACTCGGGGGAGCTGGAGTCAACTTATATTAACATATTCTTGGCAACCTATCGCACGTTTACCACCGCTCCCACTGTCCTGCGGCTTATAAGTCAAAGGTTAGCGCTGCACTTTATTCGTTTTGTCGTAATTCTGAGCTGCCACACATTTTCCCTCTTTCTTTCCCCGCCGTTCTAATATTATTTTAACAGGTATCAAGACTTGAGCGACAACAAATTGGCTATGCCTGAGCACACACGCGAACTCCACAGAAAGTATATCACGACTCTATTGAATTGACTAAATGTTTTGCGGTTTCAACACTTCCAACGACTAATTTTGGTTTGGAAATCTAGGACGATGCGCATGACAATGCACGTCTGGCTCGATACCTATTCCGAGGACTTTAAGCAACCTCCTAATTATCCTCTCCTTCGACAAATCGAAGAGTTTTGCAACCAGCATGCGCCTAATTCCGAGTTAGCCCTGAAAGTTCGACACCGTCTGGAACGGTTGAACCGAGCTGGGTTTGAACTTCGTAAGTCCGAAATCCAAAAATTCCACTTAATTTAAAAGACGTATATATATATATATATTTTTTGTATGAACGTAGATAAATCGAATAGCTATTCACACCTACTTAGTACGGAAGATTTAACGTACCATTCAGTGCTCAACGGGCTTGCCAATAGTTTTAATCACGAAGAACCAGATTTCATTTCAGTTTTCCTCGAATTTGACGACAAGCAAATAGCGGAACAATTAACGAGATTGGATGCCGTAAGTTTTTTTTAATTATTTTTGTAGCTATTATTTAAACCTTTTTTACAATTTCCTGTAGGAGCTATTTAGGAGATTAGTACCTTACCAGTGTTTAGGATCTGTGTGGTCAAGACGAGACAAAACTCGCGGTCTAAGTAACGAAACCAGTTGCGCATCTGTGGCAGCGACAGTTGACCAATTCAATGCTGTTTCTTTCCGGGTGCTTAGCACGGTACTATTAGGGCAAGGCGATAAAGTGTTTCGCGCCAAAGTGATACTCAAATGGATTGATATTGCCCAGGTAAAAATATTGCCCCCCCAATGTCTGTTATTAATTTTTGCTTTTTCTAAACACCCTGAAGGAATTACGCGTGCTCAAAAACTTCTCGTCACTCAAAGCAATTATCTCAGGTTTGCAATCCAATCCTATTTATAGATTAAAACACGTATGGTCCGTCATTACAAAAGACAAGGTAAAGAACCTCACTTGAATTAAAACCGATAAACAAAAATAAAACGAGTAAAAATTTTTATTAGTTGGAGATGTACGAGGAATTGGCACGCATCTTTAGCGAGGACAACAACCAGTCAGCTCAACGAGAACTGCTCATGCGAGAAGGAACTGCCAAGTTTGCTGAGAACGCGGGAGACCATGACCGCCACTTACAGAAATTCCTTCACAAGCAATCTAGCCAAACCATCATTCATGGTACCATTCCGTACTTGGGAACGTTTTTAACCGACTTGACCATGATCGACACTGCCATCCCGGACACTGTCAGCGAAGGGATGATTAATTTTGACAAACGCCGCAAAGAATTTGAGATTTTAGCCCAGGTAAAACCGACACAAGCCCAACTTTCCAAAAATGTGAACATTATTTGAACAATTTTTTCTCCCATCACCACAGATCAAACTTCTACAAGGTGCTGCCAATGCTTATCACATATCTGCCAACACCCGGTTCCAAAAGTGGTTTGACTCTGTATTAGTACTCGAAGACCGTGAAGCCTTTCAGCTGTCTTGTCAAATTGAACCTGCACAAAGTCAAGGCTCGACGGGGAAAAGAACTGACAAAACTAAGCGAAGGTAATAAATATCTCCTTTCGACCAATTAGTTCCTAACAAGGTTGGTTCAGGTTTGGCCATCGCAAAAACGATTCTATAGCTAGCACATCGAGCAGCTGCAGTAGTCAGTTCTTGTCTGAAGTTGACGGCGCTGTTTCTCAAGATACAGCCTCGTTAGACCAAAAGGTAGTAAACAAACGTGAAGGAGACGACACAAAACGAGTTTATAAATTAAGATTAATTATAAAACGTACTCGTTTAGTTGTACGGGTGCCATTTATCGTCGTCGGGTAGCAGTTCTTCACTGCCTTCACTGGACGTCTCGGTGAGCAGTGGTGCTACGAATTCAACATCATTAGGCAACGGCACGCCTACGAAAGGGGGTCGAGCTAGTAGTTTACCCAGAGGAGTCACTCCACCGAACCACTCCAATACAAGTCCTTTGAAAGGCTCTGATTTCTATGTGATCCGAGTTTCCTTGGACACATTTACAACAGAGACGGAAGGTAACTTTTATTGACCTAAACGCAACGTCTATTACTATTAAACTCAACATCATTTTGCGATTAGGCGTGAATCTCTATAAAAGTATACTTGTGAGCAACAATGAGAGAACGCCTCAAGTCATACGCAATGCAATGATGAAGCATTCCATCGAGGGTAAACCTGAACATTACACCTTGTCACAAATCTTACCGCGAGGAGGTAACCAAGTTTAAAGTTTTAAAATTACGACTCTTAATTTCTTTATTTTTGGGGGGTATTGTAGAGATGGTATTGCCACCAAGTGCAAATGTTTACTATGCTGTGAATACCAGTTGTGATCTTAATTTTATTCTACGTCTAAAGAAGGAGGGAGAAACTGCTCCCAACACTCCCAGTAGGACCAGAATCAACGATGTGAAAGACGGGATGGCAACTATCAAAGCCAGAAAACGAATTATATCCTTGGGATTATAGATCGGGGTTAGGGTCTTTGAAGTAAAAAAAAATGCTTGGGATGGGACGCGGATTTTGACCCGTGACTGTGAGATGTACATGTAAAGTATAAACAGACGAACAAAAATTGTACAAAGCTATTTTTGTAAATGGCAATAAAGTGTTTCTGGTACGAGAGAGTAAAGATATCACAATAAAGCTTGCCTTTATGACTATTAAAAAAAGAATAAAATAATCGCTTTATTGTAACATAATGTTCCTAACATTGATCGCTTATTCAAAAATTGAGAAATACTTTAACTAAAAGTACTACGCAACAATTTTCTATTTAATTTCACTAAAAGTTTTAGTAGAATAAAATACGAATTTCGGAACGTGTTGAAAAGAGGACTTTGCCCAGGGGTTGCTCTGAATCGTGGAGTAAAACAGCGCCAGTTTATCATGTTTAGATTCGTCGTGGCATATTTTGAAAGTAATTTAAGCCACACCTTTTTTGGCGCTTTTTCGTCGAAATCTGGGTTCTGTGTTTTGAAGTTGCAAGAAACGAGATCCTTGTTCCTGAGCTTTTTGCGAGTGCTTTGTTTCTAAATACTCACCCGGTCTATCAAATTAACTCTACATATGTAAGTATAAAACTACATGTATTGAAAGATCTGTCATTAACTACGTTTTATTTCGTTAGAATGTCCAGGGGTGCTCAACGTGCAGCGGAGGCAGCTCCTGCTCTTTCTGTCGCAACATCAAACCATGCCCAAGAAAATGAAGAGAATATGGAACTTGGAGGACCTCAGCTTATTGCAAAGCTAGAGGTAAGCTCGGTCTTGATCGAAGTTACTTTTGTAGTCCTTAGCCCCAAGCCGAACAATTTGTTGTTATCCTAAGGGTAATGGGATTACTGCTGCGGATATCAAAAAGCTAGCCGAGGCAGGTTATCATACAGTCGAGTCAGTCGCCTTTGCACCAACAAAAGCCATCGTGGCTATCAAAGGCTTGACTGAAGCTAAAGCAGAGAAACTACTTGTAAGTTGCCCCCCCCCCCCCCCAAAAAAAAAAAGTCCCTTCAAAGGATCATTTGGTATAACAGGCAGAAGCAGCTAAACTTGTTCCTATGGGATTCACCACTGCTTCTGAGTTTCATCAGAAACGGGCAGAAGTTATTCAGATTACTACTGGTTCTAAGGAATTAGATAAGCTGTTAGGAGGCGGTATTGAAACGGGCTCCATCACCGAAATTTTTGGAGAATTTCGAACAGGCAAGACTCAGCTCTGCCACACCCTTGCTGTCACATGTCAAGTAATTTCCTTTCATATCAACCCTCATGTTTTTTCCAGCTTAAAGTTATAATTGCCATATCTTAGCTGCCCATCGATCAAAGCGGCGCGGAAGGCAAGTGCCTTTACATCGACACTGAAGGAACCTTCCGTCCAGAGCGCCTACTAGCCACGGCCGAGCGTTTTAAGCTGTCAGGTCCGGACGTTCTTGACAACGTAGCTTGTGCACGCGCGTACAATACCGACCATCAAACGAAGCTTCTTATTCACGCCTCAGCTATGATGGCAGAAAATCGTTATGCTCTTCTTATTGTGGATTCTGCCACCGCGTTATACCGAACAGACTACTCGGGACGCGGGGAACTGTCAGCTCGACAAATGCATTTGGCCAAGTTTCTTAGGATGCTACTAAGATTGGCAGATGAGGTAAAAACATCCCTTCGTCTTTACAGATTTGCAACACCTTGAAACTTTTCGTCCCTATCCTTTCAAGTTCGGCGTTGCAGTTGTCATCACCAACCAAGTTGTAGCCCAAGTTGACGGAGCAGCTATGTTCTCAGCTGATCCTAAAAAGCCCATTGGTGGCAATATTATTGCCCATGCTTCCACTACTAGGTGAATTCTTTTTTTAAAATCCTTTTTACTAGCAGGCCTAACCTTCACTCTCTCTTTTATGAATTTTTAAAGACTTTACCTGCGAAAAGGCCGAGGTGAGACGCGTATCTGCAAGATATACGATTCACCATGCTTACCGGAGGCTGAAGCCATGTTTGCTATTCAGGCAGATGGGATTGGCGATGCTAAAGAATAGACTACTTGTCTTGAATTTTGCTGCTGTATATCTACATAAACATGTCAAGTGTTTCCAACTAGGTACACACATTTGACGAAATGCTGTGAAGAATTTGTATCTATTTTCTGTGTATAAACAAAGGAAAATTTTTGATGACAGAGTTACTTTAATGTTTGACGCTTAAATATTAAAAACTTTTCAACTCAAAAGAACATATCGTCGTTATAACCCGGTGGTGGTAAATGGTCCGGATCAGGCTCAGAATAGCTTCGACCAGGAAGTCGAGGATATTGTGGCGCAGGAGGATATGCGTTAGGGTTTGGTGGCCCAAACGGGTCAAAACGAGCTCCTGGAGGAACCGCCCCTCTGAAAGGTCGATGTTATATTACTAAAAGCAGAACCAAATACATTCATGGTAATTACGGTGGCAAATTGCCTGGTACTGGGGGTGGGATACCCGGCCTGCCAGGGAACATCTGATGGCGAGGATCCATCAACATTCCCCCTTCGCCACGCATACCAAACGGGTCTAAATCTCGTCCACCGACAGCTAACGGATTCCCGGTATCAGGCCTACATGGAAAAAACAAACAAAGAAAACACATTCAATCTCCAAGTCTGGGCACGTTATACTAGCTCGTTGATTATCGAATACCATGCATAGCCTCTGTCACCGCTGCGTGGGTAGCGGGGTGGTCCCACCCGTAAAGGATCTTCTAGGTGCGAACTGCGAGGTTTTTCTTTCGGTTTTTCTTTCTCTGTTGCTGGCTTCTCGCTACTCAAAGGTCTAAGAATGTGCTCCTCTACCAACTGGTTCAATGCATCCTTGTCCAAGTATACACCGGGATAGGCTGCCAAGTCATGTCCAATATGCTTGTCGGTTACCACAGACAAATCGCAGACTTTTCCATCTCTCATACGCTAAAATGAAAGCGAAAACATTGATGTTCGTTCATTTATATCCATGAATTAAAAGAAAAATCGATTTACCAGGAGATTAATTAGGAGCTGACCATCTACTGGTACAACTTTTAAAATATGCAAGTCGCCATTCTTTAAGTATTTTAGCAGATAAACTCCGCTCTTATCAGCATTCCAGCCTTCTGGAAGTAGCTCGCTAGAACTTGAGGACTTCACATCGAGCTTAAGAAAAAGGGTTTTACCATACAAGAAGCCTTTTGTTTGTTTTTGTTACCTCTTCTCCGAGTCCAATGCATTGAAAAGAGTTGCTTATTAACTTCCAGTGCACAAACGCTATCAGAACGTCATTCTTTGTTTTTAACTGCTGACTAACACTGCGAAAGAGCAACTCTAGACCAACTCCGGTTGAAGTTGAAGCCATGACACCGTTTGTTTCTTATTTGCATGAATTTGAAGCGCATTACCAGTACGTCGGAAGGCGACGTTTGTCAACGTCTTTCCAGTACACGCGCTGGGACTTGTTTATATAGACACAACAGAGGGTTGCCCGAACTACACACAGATGGCTCAAAGCGTTGCAACAGGTTCACCGGTAAAAACCCGGTGGTCAAAAACTGACCCTGGTATGTTATTTTTTGACCAGCGGATTGTTACCGGGAAAATTACACTAGTGGGCCAGGAGCGTCGCGAAGCCCAGTAGTTGGTCAGAAAGCCCAGTCGGTAAAATTTTGTTGGTCGTCGGTAAAATTCGAAAAAGGAAAAAAAGTGGGCTCAAACCCCCCCTCCTAAAAAAAAGAACCTCTCGTGACGCCCCTGAGTGTGTCCCAAGAATTTGCTGCATAACTCCGGGCGAAAAGAGTAGTTTAAAATTCGAGATAAAAATTGGTAGTTGGATTGGAAATTAATTAGCTTAAGGTTGTACTTTCTTTCACTCCATTTGCTGAACTACTGGCTCAAAGCTGACACATTAGTGTTAGGTTTGACCAGTAGGATACGCTACACCCGTTTGTCATTTTTCCCCCGAGAACGTTTTACCCTCTCTCTTTGATTTTCTTGTTGTATTGGGCCTACGAAAGTGGCTAGGGGCTAACTAAATTGCCTCAGTCTTGCTTATATTCTCGGTATCTGATTGGCCCTTGTTAGAATACAGCTTGTATGCTCCTAACCAACGTATCAAGATTAGCTTTTTGGCTGAAGTTGTCGATTGGCCACGTAAAGGGAAAACTTCGTCAAGCTTACATCCCTAACGTGTTTAACCCTCAAAAACTCATTATTGCGACTCAAGTAAACTTGCGAGTTGATGACTTGTCTGTTTAATTGGAAAGTTTGTTTCACAAGATTTGGCTCTCATTCGTCAATCCTGCTAGATTTCACCTTAAGAAGAAGATTTTCGTGGATCGAAACCATAGAAGACCGCTAATGAGGCGTGATTTGCTATAAACCAAGATTCGTTGGCACGGAGCCAATGAAGTAAACTAAGTCTTTCTTTAAATATTGCTCCCTTTTCTTCTCTAGGATAGTTTATTTATCTTGGTATAGTGTATATAGCTGTACGGCGTGAGGTAAGGCTATACGCCCGTTTCTATGTGTGATTTATGTGATAGAACCCTGTTTCCACACCCTACAACGCTTTAGACTCCCTAATGTAGCGTTTGTCTGTGTGTGTACGGCAGGTCCAAGGCAGAGAGAAACAGTCTCAACATAGAGAGCATGAGAAAAATAAACACAAAAATGAGCTACGGGAAGTTTATGCTTTAAGCTTAAACAGAAGTTACGGCAAAACGTTCAGATGTTGAAAGCAGGTTTTTTCCCCCTTTTATTGGAAAAAATAAAAAAAATTAACATCTAGTCTAAGGCTTATGTGACTTGGTTGGTTATGCTATAGTCTATTCTATATTTAAGCGCCGGCGTCGTCACGTGTCGGTCCAAAAGGGAATAGTCGGGGGCAAAAAGGACCCCTACCAAGTGTGTATATCTAGTTGTTCGTGTTGCTCCAGCAAGTTCACGATGCATGGAATTTTTAACCTGCTGCTTTGGCCAGATTGCAAGTTATTTTTTAATAGTTTTATCACCAGTTATGCTGCCAAGATAGTCAGTAATTTCAAGCTATCCAGTGAATTACGAGTATTGCGTTTTGATCTTCAAGTCCGCTGTATAGTGGCCGTTTATGGATACTAGCGGGCATATAGTGTGCGCTAATACTATTACGAATCCTCATTGTTACCTAGTTCAGCGTCCAGTACCCCTTTGTGTGAATGACATTTACAGACGTATCCACACAGTAATAGTTTCCTTGTACTTACCGTTAAAGTGCAGGTTAAAGAAAAAAGTTAAGGCAAGGCGGTTAGTTGGTTTCCTTTATTGCATTTAGTGGAGCAAGTGCAACGATCTCCAAAAGACCGTAAAACCGTGTTCGAACTTTATGAGTTTGACCAGCTGGGAGGCGGTTTAATGTGCGTAGAACTCCAACTTATAAAAGCTTCACCTGTACTGTACCTTCAAAGCGTCGCTGTTCCCTGTTGTATAGCAGCACTGGCTCCCTCATTTTTAATGACCGAAAGTCATTGAGGTACAGAAGACATATGTGCTGATTAGCAAATGCGTAGTCCTTTATTGTAGCAAGCAAAGTTGGTACTTGAGTGAAATCTGCTGGTGTAATTCACGCTTCGCTGAATAACTCTTAGAACGATCTCTTTCGGCTTCCGCAAAATAGTAATCTTAGCAATGTTAGCAAAACAGCAATGTCTTAGTTTATAGTTATTCTCCAAATGCGAAGCGGAAGCTCGCGTATGTTTAATGATGCGTCGTTTTTGCATACTGAAAACAATTTGACGCTCTAGAGAACTCATGGCTTATGTGATTATGGCTTCACAGTATCATTTTTAGACTTCCATCCAATCGTATACAATAATTATTTTATATTTCTCTCTGAATTCCTTAGCTTATTTTATTTGTTCATTTTGACGAATAGTCATATTGTCGAATATTGTCGAATATTGTCGAATAGTCGAATAGTCAGATTTGCATCTCACTCTGAGCTGATTCGTTCTATAACCTCGCTATCATTTTGGCAATGGACATCTTCCCAAGAGACCTTTTACTGTCCAAGGCCATTTTATACTTGCCTCGCTCTTTTGTGTCCTCGAACTTACCAAGCTCTTCAAAACGATTAGATGATTTTATCTCAAGCAGTCGCAGGACACTTTCGTGCCAGACTCATTTCCGAAGTCCAAGTTATCGGTTACGTGAGTTTGATGTGGGGTCAATTTCGATATATCTTTGAGTAATAACAAACTACAGTCAGGCTGTGTTGACTTGTACTTTAAACTAAGAAGCGCGTATTAAGTGCCATAGGATGCAATATTATAGTACTTTAACATATAATAGCGTTTTCAACTGGGAACCCTGGTGCAGCAGTTTTTGTACTGAATCCCTCAAAATTGAGTGTTGCAACAGTGAATTTGTGGCATTCAGGGCAAAAAGTGATGCACCAGGGTTCCCAGTTGAAAACGCTATAAGTTTGCCAAATAAGCTAAACTAATAACTGACGTATATGCTGTCGTTCGCAAGCAATAATGAGCGTTCTGGCTCCCGTTAGTTTAGCTTCTGGCACTTGACAGTCTAAATAGTCTGAAGAAATTCTCTAGTCTTAACTACTATCTCGTCCACAATTTAAGCTGACTGACGGCTCCTATCAGGACAAGCGGAACATATAACGACATGGGGGTGTACGTATATATCTTTTGTCAACAGGGAACAGCGGAGAATATCAAAGGATTTATCAAAAAGCGACACAAATAGGACCTCTGGTCCCAGAATATCTCGAACGGATGCGACGCTAGCAAGGTGCCACGTAAAGTAAAATCTACTAGATTTCTTCCAAAGAGTGTCTTACACAGCAGCCCAAAAAGGGCGTTTTTATTATCCAATAACTTCTTTCAAGACAGAGAGAGTATACGAGGAAAATCAAAAGATTATAGCCAACCGGCAAGGTGCTGCGTGGATGGAATGTTATTCCCTTAACGTTCTTTATATAGTGTCTCACTGACTTTCTAGGCTGGGCTATATACACGTGCAACGATTATCTATTCAATGTAGATGACGGGTGAAAAGTACTGGTCATGTTGTGTCGCAATCCTTGGTCGTGGAACAGCGTAAGCTCTTGCCACCTGTCACGGAGCTATAAAGCTACATGCCTTCCGTATGTTCTTGAATGACCTCCAGTGGCTATTAGTGGACACGTTCCTATACCCTCTTTGACATTGCCAGATTCGACTTACGATCAAGAACTTGAGGTATGCTGTAGCAAGTTTATTGTAACGTCGCTTTGTGTCGGAAGGTCTTTTTACGCGCATTTGGATTGACGTGAGCGCGTGAGAATTTCTGCCCTTGCTGCCGTCAGTAAAATATTCTTCGTTCTTAGGCCGCAGCTTGCTTTCCTATCAAAAAGCACTCGACTTTTCTGTCCAAACACTTTCTGGTGTTCCATATCCGTCTGCACTTCCGTTTGTCTTTCATAAAAACACCTTTTGTTCTATTTTTGATTCTACTTTTAGTACGTAATGCGATTGCAAGCTAAGGCTGACTAAATTAATGGAGCGCGAAAAAGCTTATAGCGTAGAGCTGCGTTTTACTGACGTGAAGAGGTTTCGGCCAAGGTTCGACTCGAAACCATCTTCCCTTCATAAGACTTAACGGCTAAAGCAATGAAAAGGCTCCAAATAGCAGTTTTTCTCTCACAACCTTTTGTGTAGCAAATGCTTATTCAGGGAATAAAAGTGCGATAAGGTTGAATAGTACATATTTAGCGGATTATGGGGGGAGGTCCCTTTTTAAGCCTCTTTGCGAGCCTATCACAGTGTAGATCAAGCTTTGTCACAGTGTATTGAAACTCCAGGTGTTCATACTCTCGATTGCAAGCCGATAGTACTGGAAGTTTTGCGCCGAACTCGAGGCGTGACTCGCGTGCAGATTTGTTTGCGTCTTTTGCTGGGAAAGAAACATACTTCCTTATCTAAGGTTTTTTCGATAGCGAGAAAGGACAAAGCAAAGCTTGCACATAATGGAGCGTAGACTGAAAAACTTTTCTCAACAATTAAGTTTGGTTTGAGGGGGTGAGAGGAAAGTTGGTTGACTGGCTTAAAGCGTTCAGACAGTTCTGGTTTGTTTGCTGGAAAAACTTGGAAACGGAACAAAAGATAAAGTGCGTCAAAATCTGGTTCTATTCCCTGCGGTTTTGTTCCGATTGATCCAAATGTATCTAAGCTAGAAGAAAAGGAAAAAAGAAGCAGCTGAGTTGCGTATGCAAAACAACTTATGGTACCAATTCGTTCGCGGTATAATGCGCCATAAGTAGCTAATATAAATGCGCACGAATAATGTATTCTGACAATTTACCAACCTGTGATTTCATCCCTAAAGTCTTACCTTTAAATCCCCCATCGTCTTATAGTACATCCACATAGAGTCGTAATAGTGTCTACTTTGTAAGGTATTACATCCGTATACAATCCCCGTGCTTATTACACCGTAGGTTCTCGGCTTATCGCCGCCTTTTGCCACAAACCAAAAGGAAATGGTTTTAGCCCAAGTGCCAACTCCAACAAGCTCCCTCCTGCCTTGTTTGCCATCGTCGGAATTATTTGCTTTGTCAAAGCCTTGTACTATTCCCTCTTGGCCCAGCTCGTCATGTTGCCCGTGTACGCTTCCTTGCCTCTTCATCTGGATGCTTCTGTTCAATCCCCAAATATCAGCAAAAGTATGTTTTTGTCCTATTTAGCGTTTTTTGAAGCTGATGAGGATATCCTCTTCCAAACAAGTATTGTTCCTATATTATTTGCGTAAGTGTTGGCTCCCAGTTAACCGTATAGTGACAGCAACTAAAATGGGATGCGTCGAGTTTTATTATTTCAATCACAGTATGATTTCAATCTTAATCATGGCAAAGCCTTCTTTGTTAATTGATACAAGAAAAATATATTCTCGGGAAAATCTTATCGCGAGTTAGATGTTATTCTGTACATAATAATAGATATACATAAGTGCATTGATATGGTTATTACCTGCATATAAGACTCCCGCTTGCGGTACTTTGTATGTTTTGAATCGTGTTTTTTCGACTTTGACATCCACGACGTGCATAGATTTAAATAGTACCATTTCGCAGCGAACGGAAAACGGACGAAAGTTGAATCACTCCGTATACACTTAGCTATGCTTGGGCGATTAGCATGCCGAGATAGCTTGGCATAGGGTGTTAGTATGTTCGAATTCGAAGAAACTTTTTACTAAAGCCCAGTACGTATTATGAGAATATTCTTTAACATTAAAGGTGGCATACTAAAACGCCGACGCATAATGACACGGATTTGTTATGAATAATTCTTCATAAATTTTAAACGCTTTAGATGAATTTGTCACCAAAGAAAATCATTTGCTGTCGACTATAAGCTGACTAAAAATGTGTTGGATGACGCACTTTGTGTAAAAGTAAGGACATTTCTGTCACTAGTGCAGTTAAAATAAAAGTGTCGATTCAGGGAAAAATCTTGTTTCGAGGTTTGGTGGTTCTATGTTCTGTAGGATTCATATATTTCTTTCCCATTACATATTAATTGAAACCAACGTTCATGTCACAGCCGTCTGCAAAATCAGCCAAGTTTTAATCTTCTTGTGTTTCATAGATGTCAGCAGTTGTGTAAGATTTGAAGACACTGGTATGAGAAACATCAAACATCAGAAACATCAGGGAGCACTGTTTACGATTATATTTGGAAGCAGATTCCTTTATACGCGGGCATCTATTTGCATTTCTTTTTGACAAGGGAATGATTTACAAACGTGAAATGCCTATTCTTCGTCGTGTTAACTCGCTGGAAAAATCTGTTTTCTAACCTTGTTCGAACTTTTTCAAACTAATGTAAAAGCCTATCCTGCAGTTATGCAAATCAACAACTATCTAAGAATTCGAGCAATTCCGAAAAAAATCAGGAATTCAGAAGAATTCAATTTAAGGAAACGAGCAAAAGATAAACTATTTTTTTCTTTTTCTTTAGCTGGATGGGCCGTTCACCGTGCTTTTCATCTCAGTTTATTTTTCTAGAGAAGTATTTATCTCCCTACTTTTGAAAATCAAAGTAGAAAACAAACCATAAGATGAGAAAAGAATTCCGTTTAAGCGTCTCTTGTGTTCTGATCCAATAGTCTGTTATTTTGTGCTATTGATTGCCTTGACGGCTCCCGTCGTTCAAAACTCGTTATCTCTTTACGATAATTTTTCACCCCGTAATACATTGTACTCCTATTTGGACGGGAGCAAAACGAACGGTTATAATCCCATGGTTTTCCCGGAAAGTTATAATCAGGCAAACCCGTTCAATGTCGTAAAGCTATGTAAATGAAGCTCCGTGCTGCAAATGGTTACAGAGAAAAGCCACATTCTTGACTAAGCTTTTAAAAGCGTTTCGTAAAAGGTCGAAAAGCAACACCGGAAAATCCCTGAACAATGCTGACGATATGCAACCCAGAAGCATTAAACTTGCTTTTTGCTAAGCCAACAGGCTTCAAATGTGTAGATCAACAAAGAAAAAATGCGCCCTCTTCCATGCAAAAAGAAAAGAAAAACGGATAACAAAGGTCTCTCTCTCTCATAGCGCTCCCTCTCCATGCCTTTTGCTACGTTTCAGTTGAATTTACTTACAAATATTTGGAAGGGTACATCCTCTCGGAAGCCTAACTTTATCTAAGTTGAAAATTTGGAGATAAGTCTCGTTTTTCTTTTCCGTAGCTAAGATTTACCTATCGCTTTCTTAGCAGGAACTGGAGCAGCAGCTCTAACATTTACTTACCTTTGGTATTGTTAAAATTTCTTTACCGCATGTCAAAAAATCGTTTCAAATTGCGGGGAATTTGCAAGAACATGTGGTTTTCTAAAAACTGTAGCGTGAAATGGAGTGGAAAGTATCGTGATGTTTACATTGTTCAGGTTCATTGTCAGACAGATACCTCTAAAACATTCTGCACAAAGGTTATCTTTTTCTCGTAATGGGGAAAAAAGCCTGGTAATTAGTAAATGATACGGATTTGCTTTTAGCGTGCAAGGTAAAATACAGCAATAAAGATAGTGTCAGTCCGAGTCGTTTTTGACAAGTTGTTGCGTGCAAACATTTCGCTTCTATTATGCAGCAAATGGTTGATACAGGCTTATATATTAATCAGAGATATTTTAGAACTATAAGGGTTTTATGACCTAATATAAAATATGTAAAAAACCCTTATCAAGTTTTTAACAAGGCATTGAAATAAGCTGCAGGTAATTTTTAATAGCTTTATATCGAATCTGCTGGTGTATACAAATGAGCTTGAGTGTCCATTAAAAATTGATAATACAAATGTAGAAATAATAACAAACTTTCTTACGGTTATTTGCTTTAAGTATAGGTTTAGTGATATTCAAAGCGAGTTAATGAGTTCTTAAAACGGTATTTTATGTGCCAGCTATATGCCATTTCGCAACACATAGTGTGCGGTATATATAAAAACCAAGCAGAGACGAAAATAGAAGATATCAGCCGTAACGGAAAATATCCGTAATTGTTTCTAATTCAATCACTTATCCAAATATGAGGCAATTTCTTGCAAACGCCGCTCTTAGTTTTCACTTGAAAGGCTTGCTTTTCAAGTTGATTCAAGCTACTGTATAGCCTCTAAGCAAAAGAAATGTCAGTTTCTGTCAAGGTTTTCATGACTTTTTTTGTTCCTTTCACATTCTATATAATGTATGTAAGCAAAGTGGCTTGGTTTGTACCCATATATAGAGCTTTCGTCGTATTGTCTCTCCAGGGAATAGTGATCGCTCTTCAAGGTAAAGAAATGCGAAAGTTCTGGTCCTGACAACAAGAAAATTGGATTGCGTCAGCTAGGAATGTGCCGTTCGGCCCGAGCACATAACTCGTAAAGACCACAAAATTTATGTTTACCGTTCAAAGTATGTGTATTGCTTTTATTATTGGCTAAAATTTGTGTCTGAATGAGGGTCACAAGCTGATTTAATTCATCTCTTTTGTCCAGATAACTGTGAACATGTTCTTTTTCAGCTTATGTAAGCTATTTGTAAGCATTTGTTACATTTATTATGTAAGCATTGTATGGCAAAAAAGCACAAGGAAAGCGGAACCACTCCTACGCAGGAAGTACAAGAAATGTTCAGACGAATTTCGAAACTTGCTGACAGTAATGGGATAGTACCAATAAGAAAGCCAAGACAGTTGCGCGTTCATATATATACAACCATGCTAAGCACTGCGCGCCACCTGGCGGTCGCTTGGATCTAACAAGCTAAGTTGGTTTTTCGCACTGGATCAAAACATATTTCTTGGTATGCTTTAAACTTTAAACTTGTCTCCTTGTACATTTCAGAGTTTATCACTGTGGCGTTGATGGGTTGTTTATATTTTGACAGATTTGTATTGCTCGAGACAATAATCGGATGGATTGTGCTCTCATAACTTTCAAGAGTTATAAGCACTTAGGTTTCATTCATTGACCACTGATGCTGGCGATACAAATTATGATGCTATAGCTACGCGTTTTTGGCGTTTGATTGGCATTTCTGAAACACTCCTAAAAGTTATAAAGTCAATAAATATGACTGGAGGCACCTTTGTTATCTGTATCGCCAAGAAGACTTTGAAATTACAAAAAAATTCCATCTGCCAACTTAAACCACGTTAATTGCTTACATTTATCGCCAGATGCTTGGATATGCAGTAAGGCACAGTGCCAAATGGCTAAACGCTGTTGCTAAAGTTTGCCCAGCTTGGCAAACGCTGCCTTGCAAGCAAACTCAAGACTTATTTAATTTTGGTTTTCCTTCCAATTTTCTTTTTCTTTTTTTATCGATTATTAGATGGGGTCTATATTTGTCGGGCAAAACTATACGTCTGTTTCTTGTTCCTTTGAACTCAAACGTTTCTATATAATGTATTATTATTGGCTTTGACATGAGTCTTATTGCGAATCTGAACTTTTATTTTTAGGGATTTCACAATAAATACTGTTTTATCTCAAAAACTACAGTACATTGTGGCAGTTACTTTTACTTTTTTTTTCAATTTGGAGGATAGGATTTGTGAGTATGAACAATCTTAATTAATTTTCCTGAAAAATATTGTCGTTGGTTCTTTTTGTCCGCCAAGAATATTTCTTATCCCGTCAAGTCTTAAATAATTCACTTAAGAAAAAATACATATTGCAAGTAAGAGAATGCATCACACGTATTTTTTTACTGATGTCTGAAACGCTTAACCTGGGCGGCGGGTGCTGGGGAAATGGATAATGCAAACCATCAAACAATTTTTTCCTTCCTTACTGGTTCGGCATAAGGCTTCTTTTCTTATATCTCTCGTGTTCAAATCAGATCGTTCCAACTTATGTCAACCTTAACCTTATACCACGTCATCAGAGTAGAGTAAAAATAATTAAAAAAATACAATACCTGGTAAAGCATATAGAGCTTCAATGTGTCAATAAAAGATTTCTAAACTTACAATGAAAATTGTTTTTCATCATATAGAAACGTAAATTTGGAGGCAATTCATTTCTAAAATTCATAGAAATTCATAGAAATGATTTCTAAACTAAACTTTAATGAAGATAACCAACAATAGGCGATAGCGTACGTTGGTATTGAATTGGGAAAAAAGGAACGGTAAGGCTATTTCTGTAAATCTCCCCAACTGATGCGTCACCTAGAAAATCAGAGCATGAAAGAGGAGAGAAAATGTTAGAAGAAATACTGACGCAACACACGGCGTATAGGTAGCGAACGGCTGGAAACGTAGATTGCTCGGAGCTGTAACAGGTCACTGAAAGGATATACTTGGAGGTTATCTAGTGACACCAGCAAGTACAACGTCTAATGACGTCAGTAGTGCTTTTTGAACGTGTCTCGAACGTTGCAATGAGAAAGTCTTACCCAGTGACTTTGGGATTTTGCAAAAGACTTCCGATTAGGTATTGTATTTTTTCCCCTTTTTTGCTGACTTGTCTCCAGCGAGTCGTTGACTGAAGGCACTCCGAACCACCCCTTGCAAGCCTCCTGTAGCCTACTGGACCTCAATCTGCAGCAATGGAACCCTGAGGGCGTAACTGCATTTACCCCATGCAGAGCTTATTGTCACCCACGTAAAAAGAACGCTAACGTCGAGTCGTTTTTGGCTTTTGCTAGATAGAACATTATTTGATTCACACTATATGTCCTTTCGTGGTAATTTCATCAGCCTACCAAAAAAAAAAGAATTGTGTCGTGCCCAGATAAAGTTTCTTTGTTCTTTGACACCGAACAAGGAGAGCGTGGGTTTCGTTGGATCTGAGATAAAAACGCACGTGAAAGCAAATACACAAAAAAGCGAGATTTTTCGTCTTTTGGTAAGTAAACTTAGGACTGTTTGGCAGTGGGAATTAAATAATGTGCATATTGAATCCCAAGAAATGCGCTCACCCTTCAGTCCTCTATCGGGCTGGCCAGTCAAAGGGGATAGTTTTAGTGCTCACTTTTATATCCGTGTTCATATTGCCTTCCGCTTGAAGGTATAAACTATATCCCTTCTCAATAGAAAGCTACCGAGCGGCGTAAAAATCCAAGCCGGCGTAAACCAGACGAATGCTGGTTACGCCTTACGAGCAATACTCACTCGGTCACATTCCATTATTCATAGTTGTGCCGTTGTGCTATTGGTTCAAGGTGAGCAAAACTAAGCCAAGACGTGCCGAGTCTTACACGAAACGCCGGAAAGTTTTTTTTGTTTAGACGGAAACTATTTTGGGGAGCTGTCCTAAAATATTATCGCACTTAAATGAAGTCCCGTAGGTTTGGTCGGCCAGATAAGTATCCATCTACTTCTTCTTCACATTTACACCACACGTACCCGTACAGCCCACCCACTAGGAGCTTCTGTCTTGGGTGCACGTACTATTTCTTTCTTTTTTCTGTTAGATTCTTCTCTGATATCTATCACGTGTATAGATTTGAGGAAGTAAAACGCACTATGAAGTTAACCCACCAGCAGTTTACAGAACATCACCTTTTTGTACTTAATTCAGAGGAGTTCGTAACTCCGTTCCTTGGTGTACGGAGTTACACAGTTAAGGTGTTCAGTTCTAAAGTTATACATGGGATTATACGCATACAAATTTTAACCAACTGGTCAGCGTGGACGAAGTTATAAGCGAGTGTAAACCCACTGCTTAATTCTCACGTATATCGTCCCGTTCATCTTGCTTGCTTGCTTGGATTCTCAACACTGTATCCAATTTAACCAGCAAATAAACTTTCGTTCAGCAAAGTCAGCCAAGTTCAAGCCAAAAATTTTCCTTTCAGGTAAGAAAATACATTCGGAACAAGTGGATTAACCAACTCCTAGAAACGGAAAATTGAGTCTAGACACTATGCAGTTAAGCGTACGAGTGGTTTTCTCCACCGGCATTAGTCAACAATGTACTTGGATCAGCGGGTGGTTTCCTTGAGCGAATGGGTAAATCGATAGTCTGGACACGGATGGGGCAAGACTTAATTGGGTTTCATGTCAAAGAGGTGATGATCATCTGCACTGGTTTCAGTTAACCCTTTCTCTCGGAGAATTTTATGATTGCGTCGTTTTACGGGGTCTTGAAGCGGCTTTCTAAATGCAGTTCTGCCCCACATGATCTCCGGTGAACACGATTAGAGACAGAAAAGATCAACAGTTATTTTCGAAGGAATTTTTTCACTGGGGGGCCAGCCGCTTTAATCACATTTGTAAGATTGTCTGTATTGGCCGAGCTTATAATGCACACGTTGCTACATATATGCTTACGAATCTAAGACATTTGCTCATACCTCACATTACACTCATGTCAAGGCCTTTGGTAATGTATTAATTCAGACTACGTGACAAGATTTAATGCGTTTAGTTCTTTCTTGTTGTTGTGTTTCATTTTAGCAAATTATGTTGGGATGTAATTAAGAATTTTGTAACCTTATGGAAACCGTGTACAAACCGTTGGGCACCGTGTGCAACCGTGGTAACCGTGTGGGTCGGAAAATGTAAGCTAAGAAATGTTAGGAGGTAGATTAGAATTATGGCAGATTACCTACGGATCAATTTGAAAAGTCACGTGTAGTTCAAAGTCTCTATTTTTAGCCATTGGCTTACAGCTTTAGAGTCCCTCATCTTCAGTAACCATCCAACGTCATTAACGTACAGAAGACAAAAAGCACGTTAGCAAAGTTGGGTGCTTTAAATCTAAATTCTCTGTAAAGCCACTTCGTGCTTCACTGGGTTCTATTAAAAGTCTATTTAAATTTAGCTCCAACAAACCAGGATCGCATAATGTATACTTTAAAAGTACTTTATCCAAATGCAAAAGCGAAACTCACTGTCCCATATTCTATTCGTTTCGACGTTTATCGTGCGTTTATTTATTTTTTTGAAAGTTTCAATATATTTTATTTGAAATCTCTATCAAATCAAACGATTCAATTGGCTTTTCGTTTTCTTTTGGTGTGTTGTGAATACTTTCTGACAAATAGTTCTATTATGTTTTTGAAAGTTTCAATATATTTTATTTGAAATCTCTATCAAATCAAACGATTCACTTGGCTTTTCGTTTTCTTTTGGTGTGTTGTGAATACTTTCTGACAAATAGTTCTATTATATGGATTCCCGGGACAGTTCTAGCTGATTCTGATTCGCATTTGTTAACCGCTCTGTCAGTATTGGCAATGGGGAATCCCTCCCCCCCCCTCGAGTTCTTTCTTTTTTACTCTGTTTGCCTTGCGCTTCTTGAAATATAGGAGAACTTACGAAGTTATTTCCAACTGATTGGATTGGATTCTCTCGATCGTATGGAGGACCTCTCTTTCTTAACCGACCCAATTCCTGTTACCCCCCCCCCCCCGGCTGCCGAGTATATACTGCCAGCGTATGGTCAGGATCATTATATACTTGGGTAAATAAGAAACCTTATTAAGGCCGTCGTCCAGTCCAGCGGCATCTTTCACATCAGTTGTCCTCCATATGGGAGCTGGGTGTTGAACGTCAAGCGTCGTAATGAAGGATGCAATAGCTGATACCATCACGTTCACCAAATAAGCTCGACAAGTAACGTTAGATGTTGTCGTTCCCAAGTAGTGTTTTCCCGTGTATTGGTATTGTAGAGTTATGCGAATTTTTTTAAACTCTTGCAGGCGATTGCGCGAAAACCGTATGTCCGATTTCATTTTTTTCTTCACTATAGTTTATTTCGAAAAATTGCGCTTAATGTGACGATACCGATTTTTTTTTATTCCCACAAATAAGAAAGTTGAAGTCTTTAACTTTCTTATTTGTGGGAATACAAAAAATCAACCGAAATTTGTAATCTTGGGTGGAATCTCTTTCCGTAACTTTCTCATTTCAGAACTGAAATATGAAATTAAGAAATAGATTTTTTTGTGCAGAAATAGTAAATACCTTTTTCTCTGGCGGGAAAGCCAGAGAAATTTTATAGCTTAGTAATAATTGATTGTTATTGACATTTGGCACGCTCAGGTTGTCAAAAAATTCATGATTGTTGTGAAAAGTATACGTGTGCGTGTTCGGATCTCGGGTCGCATCGATAAAACAGAGCAGACTTGTCTCATTCATTTCACTTAGCTCAAGTGAGCAGCATACGTAATGGATGACACTCTAAGAAGTAGTTGTCGCTTTGTCGCTTTCATCCACTTGTCGCGTTTAGCTAAAGCTAGACGCACTTCAGTTTTCTTCAGTGGCTGTTATAGAGGACCTATATCACTATTGGTATCACTAAATTGTCATCAAGGTATCGAAGTACCTACATGTGTAGTGAGGTTTATTGTACCATAAGGTCAAACCAAAAGGTAACGCATGAAATCAAAGTTGGGCCAGGCCGGACTTGTAGCGTTACTGCGGCCTGTCTTGCAGTTGCGCAACAATGAAAAATAAAGAAGCATTAATTAAATATGAGAAATTCCGATAAAACTTAGTAAAAAGTAACATTTATACGCTATTGAACGTTGTAGATAATTCTAACATCATTTACTCGTGTTTGGGTTCATTGTCCAAAACAGACTACTAGAAATAGCGAATAAAAACGAGCCGTTTCTCGCGGTGTGCCTGGCCTGTCAAGCGTCTCTTAGGAATGCCGGGAGTAGAGCTAAAAAACCCATCAGCCAGTGCATAATTGTTAGTTGCTAAGCAACTTCTAGGCAGGCCGGAGTAACGCTACAAGTCCGGGTTGGACCAAGCTGGTTTCCTTCGATTTGTATAGTTCGAAAGTTCTGCTACCGACATTTTAGGTTGACTGGAGCGCGTGAGAATTTCTGTCACTTCTAACGTCAGTAAATAGTCGTCACTACCAGGCAGCACCGTGGCTGGGTTCCTTTTAAAAATAGAACATAAAAATACACATCCTTTTTTGTATGGTCTGTCCAAATACTCCCTCTGGTGTTCCATATCCGCCTCCACGTTCATAGTCTTTCGCGAAACCCTGTTTGTCCTGGCTTAGATTATACTTTTAGGAGTAATGATATTACACACGAGGAACATTACTTATACTCTCAGCTTGAAATAAAAGCCTTGCAGCCTATAGCTTGGTTGGGTTATTTGAGGAGCGTCACGGGTCAATAATCGACTAGGACTCTTCCTCTTTATAAGCGATAATACGTAGCTAAACAGAGGGACGGATATAGCTTTTTCCACTCCCACTTTTTTGAATTGCAAATGTCTTTTCCTTTCCGGAGATACAAAAAGTGTGATACGGTTGAATGGCACCATTTGAACGGATTATGGGAGGCTCGTTTCTAGCCTCCGTGCGGGTGCTTCCGCAGATCTCCCGTCGTTGCCTTCTACCCTCGTTGTCTGGGTTTCATTGCATATTTACAAAATCTCACTGTGTAGTGTCAAATGGTATGGATTCCCAGGTTTTTCTTGCAGTTTTGATATCAGAGGCGTTATTCTTGTGCGTTCCTGATTGTGAGTTTTGCATTTGAAAAGTTTTCGCGTTTAAAGGAAAGTACTGAATGTCGAGGAAGCAGTAATTGTATCGTGAACATAATGAAGCATAGACTAAAAGCTCGGGAACTGTTTCGATTTTTCGGGGTCGGATTTGCGCTTTAAGGCACCACTATAGCTTATACCTTTAGCAAGATAGCACAAAAATTCTTACGGAGCACTGCAGAAAATATCCGTGAACTTACCGCCAATACGTAAATACGTACGTATTGCTGTTTTATAATCCTAACGCTTCTTACCCTATTTTGTTCTTAATGTTAAAAAATTTCAACAGTGAACTACACTTCAAATTTGTGTTATATTTTAGTGTTAATTTTTTCCTATTTTTACAATTTTCTTATCGGCATAAAAGGTACTAGGTACCAGAAATGTTTGGCAGTGATATGGGTCACACAGTGTCTTGGATTGATGCACGATGCTGCCCATTTGTTCTTAAGTCACCGACATCCCGGTTATTAGAATACCGCTATAACAAAGGCACCACATCCGTACACGATGCAATGTTTACAATACCGTATATACGGCATAATAATGTCTACCTCTTCGGAGAAACCAATAAAAGAGGTTTAGTCAGAATACCAAACCCGAACTTATGGAGTCTTATTGCTGCTGCCTTGTTTGCCACATTGCTAGCTTTGGAACTGCTGAGTTGTCAACGACTTGTATTCCCTATTGACCCAGCCCAAAACCCTGCTTCTTGGCTCGTGCTTCTTCTTTATTGCGATGCTCCTATTCAATCGCGAGATCAGCAAACCATGACTGAGACATATCCAAGGCTTTTTGAGGCTGATTGATGTTGCGAATCAACATGTTTCACTAGCGTATTGCTAACCGGAGAAGAAGTATTGACTCTAACAACAGAAACCTCACAAGATGTGCAAAGTGCTTACCGTGTATCACTTTCTGAAATTGTAAAACCATAACCCTTTAAGGCTTCTTTGTCATGCACTTGAAAAAGAAAACAAATTGTTTTATAATTGCTACAATAAACAACAGAAAAGGTGTAACTAGGTTGCATCCGAAACAGTTAGAGGATAATTAGGGTATTGCTTTATGAATTGTGTTGTTTCTCGGATTATCGAGTTTTTGGGGGTTGTTTTCAATGGACTTCCGCCGGCCATTTTCTCCGGGGCGCTGTTGTGTATAGACTTATTTTTAGTTCTGTTTTGATACTAGTTCTGTTTAGTCGTTCAATTGTGGTTAACTACACGCCTACGCGGACACAATCCTGCGAAATAACTTCGGAAAGAAAAAGCCCTGAGCGAATGCATTCTGTGTGCTGTAAAGACTTTTGAATAACCCTGCCTAATGGGCAATTATTAAGGGACGACGATTTGTTATTGGTGGTTTTTGTCCATCTTTGTGTAACGTATGCACTATAGGAGGGACTCTCAAACGAATGAGGAATATACAAAAAGCAGAGTATGAGAAATATTTTGCTCTTGAATGGATTTGATCTCTTTTCGACAGCCATGCAGGATCCTACGAGAAGAAGTGTTTTAGCCAGGCAAGGGGAGTCGTCGATTTAGCTTGCTTGGCTGCTATAGTTACTGCAATCTATATGCAATTCGGACATTAAGCAAAACAAGTTAGTGGTAGGCCTACATAGTCGATTAAGTTGGAGCCAAGGATGAGAATAGATAAGGGAAGTTGGGACCCTCTGTTTCGAAATATTCATATTTGTCTTATTCGCTAAAGATTTATCTTTATGTCACTGCCATACGGGACACGAGTTAAGTTTAGAAATCTCAATTCTCTTGGGGGAAAGCAAATATGGCAACGGCTGCGCCCAATTTTAAAACGTTGGCGTGAGAAACATCCATATATGTGGATTTAATACGGACTTTTTACGCGTATATTTGAATGCGGTCTCGCTCATATACGCGTTTATTTCTATTTCTTTTTCATCACGGGAATGCTTGCACAGCTTTCGGTAGTAAAACGTGTTATCTTTTCTTCGTCTAATGTAAGAACTTGCTGGGGGGAAAACAAGTTTCCCTTCTCCATTTCCTGTGTGCCTTTTCACTCAAGTGTAAAAGGCGGTCCTGGCAGTTATGCAAATAGAACAACCTGCAGTAACTGGCGAGTGAGCAAATGTAGAATTCAACTTAGTCGTTAATGAATTTCGTTTGTAGCCTGGACCGTTTAACATTAACTTGAGCTTTCCTGCTCTCATCCTATTTTCTGTTAGCGACATAAGATCTTGAAACGAAGCGAAACTTGAGTTAAATCTAACTCAAGTTGAGTTAAGTATTCCTGTGAGAGCAAATACCCCTGGTTAAGGGCTCGTTAAGGCTCCCTTGTTGCTTAGCTTGTTACACCCAAGCTACCAGTAGGTGGCGCGCAGTGCTTTGCATGGTTGTACTGTACGTGAACGCGTCTTGCTTCTGCCCATTAAACGGTAAACAGGAAACTTTACAACCACCTATTCAATTTTCCTGAATCTTGTCTCTAAAGTATATACTAAAATAATGTCTAGACCAGGGGTGTCCAACCCTATCTTCAATTCGCCAACGTTGGCGAATTGACGAAAAATGTTGGCGAATCGGCTGTTCCAAAAATGTATTTTTTTTTATTAATTTCGTAAATTCAAACGGTGAATATCTTTTTAGCACTCTCAACTTGTTCCTTGGGCTGCAGCACTGAAATAAAAGTTTTTACTGATAGAACCATTCTAAATTTTGCGTTGCAACGATTTTGGCGAACTATAGTGTGTTGGCATTTCAAGTGTTGGCGAATTGGCACCCCGATTCTCCAACACGTTGGCGAATCGAAGAAAACGGTTGGACACCCCTGGTCTAGATTACGATAGTTTCCAAAATTCGCAATTTTTGCTTAGGTGTATAATTGAAGTGATTTTTTCTGAATTAGTGAAGGCGGTTAAACCTGAAAAAAATTGAAAACTGTCATGGCCTCTGTATTACATTAGTGTCAAAGCGCTTTGCAAAAATTGTGTGTACTTCTTACGTAATAATTCTTCTGCCTTTCACATGCTATAGTAGGCTACTGTAAGAAGGTAAGGATATGGGAGCGTCTCCTTCTGTTTTGGGTGCAAAAAGTCTACTCTTTGCTGATATTGATTGCCTTTAGAAGGCTCATGTCATGTAGTGTAAGCCTTGTTGTTGTTATATCCTTAGGATAATCTTTCACACCCGTAATGTAATGTACAATACCTTATATTCCCTGGACGGAGCCAAACCAGGTTACAGTCTTGTGTCCTGCTCGGAATTTATTACAGGCATACCCATATCCAATGTCGTAAAGCTATGCAAGGGAAGCTTCCTGCTGTGTAAATGGTAGCCGAAGAAGGTTAAACTTTTTCGATAAGCTTTTAAAAGCGTCTCGTAAAACTGTCAAAAGCATCGTGAAGAAAGATACTGAGAAACGCGGGACAACCCTGTGTGAAACCAAGAAGCACTAACTTGGCTTTTGTTCAACTAATAGACTTCAAGGATTAGGCAGAAGAACCGTTATTTTTTCCCGCGTAGAAGAATTGAATATTCCCTCCCCCTTCTTTGTAGAGAATTACGACTCAACGACAACAACGGCGCACTTACTCACAAGCATCCTCAATTTATCAGTTGAATCTATTTTAGGTCTGTAAAATCTCGTTAGCTACACGTATAGTGCGCTGCTTATTAAGTTCGATTAAACAATTCGATTTTACTTCCCTTGGATAAATTTGTTTCTAGAGTTCTCTTTCTAGAAGAATTTAATATAAAGATTGAGAGTTACCCTTTAATTTCTTATTTAAAACATTAAAGGCGGGAAGGACACTGGAGAAAAATCACTTTTCACAGTGAGCTGCTTTGGGAGAGCATTTTTGCGAAGAAAGATCTTTCCTCGTAGCTTGGGAAAAACCACTTCTTTGGAAAAGGAAGTGGTGGCCACGTGTCGTATAATCTTGGGAAACAGTTTCGCAGAGTTTTGTCAGTGCAGTGGTTTGCGAGATCTTGTTTCTTTCTTTATTTTTTTAAAGAAAACCCAAAGAAAATATCGTGTAGACCTGCATGGTTCTTTCACTTTTATTCCCCAAATCCCTCTCGTGTCGAGAAGTAAAAATTATGATGGGATACGGGCGATTGGTCATACAATGCTTACTGTTTCGTCTCCTCTTCGCCTAGGATTCCGCTAGGAGGCGAGAAATTGTGAGTTGGCAAACTAAATGCTTAAACGTCGAAGTCTTCCTGGCTTTTTTTCTTTCTTTAGAAGACAAGTTAGCCGGAAAAGCAGCAGAAAAATGCGCATTCATTTTTCTTACTTTTTTGGGGGTGAGGTTGCGTCTGCTCGAAGAAAAAAGAGCAAATAGCAATATGAGGTTTATGTCATCTATTTTTATAGAAGTTGGAGACCATTTTGACCTCGTTTCTAATTTGGTCCGATTGTTGGTCCAGTCGTGTACTCTTCTGTTGGTGGCAGCTGTCGAATGTTAATTTTTACATTTTGGCTGAGCAAGAGGGCCTTGACCTCAAATCGTCACTAACCTTTCTATGATCCAATTCTGTACGAGCTTCCTAGGTTTGAAGAGTTTTTTGTTCGAATAGTAAAGTCTGAGTGTTTTATTAATTGTTGAATTTCATTTCCAGTTGAAAAATAAAAAAATATACACAAGGGTTTTTTCCTT
This sequence comes from Lepidurus arcticus, assembly GCA_003724045.1. Lineage (NCBI taxonomy): Eukaryota > Metazoa > Arthropoda > Branchiopoda > Notostraca > Triopsidae > Lepidurus > Lepidurus arcticus. The sequence continues at coordinate 59,375 of RJJA01000238.1, read as the reverse complement.
CTTCAGAACCCTAAAAATAATTTAGTCTATTAAAGTGGCAATAAACTGTATTTGAATGAGAACGATTCCCATTTAGCGTGCGAGATTCTTCAACACCGGGTAGTATACGTGCCCGTGTAAAAAAAATCACTGCTTGGCACTGGATGCTGTTTTTGCGCCTATTTTATCCTCTATATATGCTGTTTACTAGTCAGAACTTTTAGTGGTTTTTCATCGACATTTTTTGTAAACCCAAAGAAGTTAATTCAATTAAAGAAAGGCAGCATAAAACTAAACACATACTAAAATACGAGAAAAGTAAGCAGCAATATTCCTTTACAATACTTCACATCAAAGGATAGAAATCAAGAAAATATTCATTCATATTTCATCAACTTAGAATATTCATGGTTTATATAATTTATTAGCATGAAATGATATATTAAAGATTTCAACTTGTCCTAACATCCTGAACTTACACGCAGGGAATGCAGATAGGGGCTTGTACTGCAGGAAAGTCATGAAAATTAATATATAAAACTCGTAATGGGCCCATTATGACAGAATGGCTCAACACGGTATGGAAATAAGTTACAGACCGAAGAGTTTGAAACTGAGCTAGGAAACGATGTATAAATTGCAGTTTTGACCGATGCACGTTTCGGTATAATTGACTTACGGATGCTTTGCTGTTCCTTGATTCTTTGAGACTTCAGTGTCTACCTAATTCGAGAGACAATTACAATATAAGGAAAGCGAGAATAAATATTTGGAGTTAACTGTTTTTGGAATAATTTTGACTGTTTGCGGTGTATCGCGGTGCTATAATTATGCAAAGTTCTACTTGAACAGCGCTTGGTCTTTGGTGCAAATAAGAGTTTGTGATACATATAGGCCTTCATAAAAAAGTTTAAACCAAAAAAATTAAGAGCAATTTTTAGCGCTATTATATACGTAAAAATCTTTATCAGTCATGATAAAGATACCTTAGCTCGGTATGCGCGGTTAGAAAGAAAAGAAAGTTGGGAAAAACTTTTTGAGAAACCCAGTACGTTTCGTGAACAATTTCATTGACAGTAATCTTGAGCTATCTAACAGATAATGCAAAAGCAATGCAATTTTCTTTTTCAAATTGGTAATAAATTACCAATATGCAAATTAAGTTTGCAAATATGAGAAATATGTTGCCTAAAAATATGTCCTTTGGTTGAACACTAGCTGTTGTCAAAAGAAAGCTTTTGTTCTATAATTTCTTTCAAATCTGACAAGCCATTTTTGAAAAATCTTGTTCTGAAATTTTGACGACTTGATTTGGGATATTGTGCTGCTAAAGCAAATTCTGGTGACAACGTTGTTTTTCAGAATCAAAGGTTTCTGAAAAAACAACAAGCATCAGTGACATCTATGATTGTTTCACATCAATAAGCTAATGTATACGGAAGCCTTAAATCGATTTAGCATCTGTAATGACTGACAGACATCAAAATCCGAAGTCAAATCGGTTAAAAATGGGATACGTTTTCAGTTGATTCTTAGCTGAGCCATTTTTCATTTAATATAAGCTGATAATCAGGTGATTTTCTGCTGTGTAATTGGTATGAATACTATGATTTTGCGTGCCATCTAACATGCAAAATACATGATTTCTTATTAAAAAAACGCAGTATTTTCATGTAAATTTACATGAGAAGTCGCACCATTTCAATATAATTCTAAAACCTGATTTGTCTAGTGAAAAATCAGGCGTTTACTCCCAAGGAATACGAACAATTTTTTCGTATTTTTTGTATTTACAATTTTGTTGAGAAATCAACGTGTAATCTTAATCAGACAACCGCTGTTCTGATTCACCGTATGTTTCTTTTGTAAATTCTATGCAAAAATTCTGTAAAATTCTGATACTTCAAGTTAAGCAATAGCTTTTCTTTTAAAAAATCACTAACTTATTTAATAAAAGGTAAAGAGACAGTCTTGTCAGATTTCTTATATGTTGATCCTTTATACCATTGTCCTATTAGTGATGAGTGATCGCTTCTCAAAATAATGAAATGCAAAAGTTTCTGCTCTTGACAAGGGGAAATTGGATATATGTTGGTAAGGTAAGGAATTTGGTAGTTTGGAGCGACCAAACTCTTTAGATCACAGAACAGAGGTGCTGATTCCCCCCCCCTCCCCAGGCCCAAGAGGAGTTCACCCCCAACCCATACAAATGTCCCCCCCCCATTTTCGAGGGGGGGGATTCCCTTCAATCCCCCCCCCAGAACGTGGCCAAGAGGAGTTACTCCTCACGAACCCCCCCCCCCATCAGCACCACTGCCACAGAATACACTTTTCAGGTCCACAGAATGTAGTTTTTATACCCTTAGCTCTACGCCTTGATAAACGAACGTCGTAACTCGTGTTTCCTCGTAACTCATAGCTCATTTCGGAGTGACAAATTCAAAACCGTTTTTGTACATTTTAGGCGTGTTGTTAAGCGATAGAATCCAGTGTAGCTTAGGTTGGTGTAGGCGTTAGCATGTGGAGTTTCGGAACAACGTTTTGCGAAAACCGATAGCCTACATGTTACGAGAAATTGAGAGTAAACATCCGCATAATAGTAGGTAATGCAGAAATCGTATAAACATTTGTCCTTTGCATAATCAATTAGTAGTACGGTAAATAAAATTTCCTGTCACATCAAATACGTGGCAAAGAAAGTTTTCATTGGAATAGTTTACGACGTAGTTTTATTGCTCACTTCCATACTCATGTGACGTCATTTACTATGACGTTTTCGCTTGTTAGTAGGGAAAAAATAAAACATATGGTGCAAATCGTTTTGGGATATGACGAGGGGATTTCAAGAAATCTTTTTGGAAAGTTAGCCAACTTGATATGAGAAATTGTGTCGCCACGCCAAACTGTGGTGTCAAATTGAACCAGAAGCAAAACAAAACTAGGAAAGGTGCCGGCAATCAGCTATCTATTTTTTTCTTTTTCTTTGGCAAGGCTGTCGCAAAACAAAACAAAGATAAATTATATCTGTGACTTTTTAGTATGAATAAGCTAAAGTGTATAGTGTTGGTGTATATCCAAAAGGTGAAGGATTCTGGTAAGCGGATTGATATGTTAGATATAGCGGACATTATTCAAAGGCTTTGATCTCCAGGTTGGATCAAAACAGTTTTCGGTGTCTTGCTTGTAACATACAGGGCTTATAAAATTGTAAGATAAAACTTATTTGTATATATCTGCATTGCGAAGAAGCTACATTGGTTATATACCAACTTAAATGTCTACAGTTATTCTTACACATGGAAGATGACGGTATCTGCAGTGCCAATTGACGACATACTGTTTGCTTAGGAAAGGCGGTTAGCATCGGGAACTATGCAAACACCACTGTAAACCCGGTACATATTACATGTACGGGATGTACGAGAAAACATTTTAACAGTACATTTACCCTGCCAAGAGCTAACGCTCAGACACCTAGATTTCCTTTTCCAGTTGTATAACTAATCGAATTGAAGTGAATTGTATTTTTTTTAGCGATTTGGCATTACTATATAGACGGCGAAATGTAATTGATTGTGTTGAGCGTTGGAGCATTCGTAATTTGTTTTCTAGAAAGCTTTTCTCGTTCTTATTTTGGACTCTAAGGTTCTTTTTTCCCGTCATGTTATAAATATTTCATTGTAAAGCAAAAAATTTCTAGCTCAGAAAATCTCAGAATGCCACACTTACTTTTCTTTTAACCTGGGTCAAAGCCGTCAAATGCGTATAGAAGACATGTCAGGGCTGCCGAAATGGATGGCTACAAGTGAGTCATCAACTTGCAAAATAAAGTGTCCCTTCACCCACAAAAAGGCTTCTTTTATAGCCATGATGATGCAAAATCGAAGTCTTGCAACATACGGCAAGCAGAAACTCGTGTTACGACGTCAAGCTGCGCCTACTTTTGCTATAGTTTTCTGCAAGATTACTCTATCGATTGAGGGAAAAAAATACGTTGAGCAAATATGAGCTGGTAAATCAGGAATGTCCTTGAATGTGGGCCAAGAACCACTCGTGAGGTCGAGTGAAAAAAATACGTAAAGAAGAATTTCGCTTGTCAATACTCGAGCGGTCAATGCTTTATGTCATCAATTAGGAACGGTAACACCCGCAAAGAGGTGCGCGTCACCTAAAGAATCGGAAACTGAAAGAACATAAACAAAAAAAGAAGAATATTGATACACAGAATAAGAAAAAAATGCTGAAGCTGTAGATCCTTCGCAGCTTTTACTGAAAGGATGAAGTTATAGAACGGGAAGTTCTTACAAATTAATGACCACGATAAGGGCTTTTGTTTTGTGAAGAGGGAGCCGGCAAATGACTTCTTATTGGATGCTCTTAATCTTCCTTCTTTTTGCTGACCCGTATGCCACCGCAATCCCTCCGATATAAACCCGAAATCCTTTTAGACAGTACGGACAATACAGACCATACTAGCTTTATATGAATTGACGTGAAAATATGACTTGGGATAATTTCATTAACATGCTAAAAGAAAAGGATTACCTCGTTGCTGAACAAGCTTTCTACGTTCTGTTGAATCCTAATGAGATCTGAGGTGGTCTGGTGAAACTGAATGCAAGCTATAAGACGAAGTTGTTTGAAGCGTGCCATTTTCTTAATATTCCACTTTTTTCATAACAATACAGGAAGAAGAATGCCCTTCTCTACCAAATCCTTTTATGAAAAATAAGCGACAACCGGCTTGGCAGGTTTCAAAAGAACTGCCACTTGAGTAGGAAGAAGAAAGTGGTTCCTGTAATTGTTGTGCAAATGAATTGAGGAAATCGAACTTAGCGGGCAGAAATCCTGCACAAGAATAAGAGTACTTTTGAGTGGGTACCCCATCACTATGGCCACTAACGAAGTTTTCGCATTGCCGACCGGCGACAACAGGAGCCAAGTATGGCAAGATCTTTCAAGTAGTGCAGTGCCTCCGCATACCATTCATCTGGAGCCTCATGAACCGTTGATTTTCTTCGAGTTTGTGGTCAATGGAGTGCTTCTTCTGCTAGTCGGGATCCTGGGACTGGTTGGCAACGGAATTACGATATTTATTTTGTCCCGACCGCAAATGCGCTCATCTTTAAATGTCATCTTAATCGGACTAGCCAGTTACGACGTAGTTTTGTTGCTCACATCCATCCTCATGTTTGCACTGCCTTCCATTTACAAGTACACAGGCTGGGGAACTTACTATTACTGGGCTGTTTTCCCGAACATTACCCCATACACGTACCCCATCGGGTTGATTGCCCAGACCGGTTCCGTCTACTTCACGTTTACGGTGACCATTGAACGCTACGTAGCCGTGTGCCACCCATTGCGAGCTAGATCATGGTGCACGTACGGAAGAGCTCGGTCGGCCGTTTTTGCTATTGGACTCTTCTCTGTTATCTATAATCTGCCTCGGTTCTGGGAAGTAGACCGCACTGCCAAGTATGTGCCGGAGCACAACACCACCGTCTATCAAGTTAGTCCATCGGCATTACGTAGCAATCCTATATATGTCACCGTCTACATCACCTGGATGTACTTCATTGTCATGTACATTCTCCCGTTCGCTTCCTTGGCGATCCTCAACACCGCCATTTACAAGCAGGTGATACTCTTTAGCCTTCGGAAGGCTTCCACAAGTTCAAACCTGGATTATTTTTTACATTTTATTTTAGGTAAGGAAAGCCAGCAGGGAACGAACGCGATTAACCAACTCCCAGAAACGCGAGATTGGTCTAGCCACAATGCTGTTATGCGTGGTGGTCGTGTTCTTCATCTGCAATATCCTGGCGCTAGTCAACAACATATTGGAAGCCGTGGGTGTGTTTGTCGATGAAATGGTATGTAGATCGATAAAGTCTGGACATGTAACGAAGAGATGTAATTTGATTAAACTTTCATGCCCAAACAGGTGCGCTCGTCAAATCTCCTGGTTACGGTTAACTCATCGGTGAACTTCGTGATCTACTGCATCTTTGGCGAGAAGTTCAAACGGCTTTTCTTGAAGTACTTTTGTCAATTCAAACTCCGTCGGACATTGTCGGGACGGGCAGGATCGCCGGAAAATCTCCGTGAAGACAGTCTCATAGGTTCGGCTACGTGGCACGATCTTCGTCGCTCCTCCACAATTTGCGCTCGATTAACGACAGGCGCGACATCGACAGGCTTATTAAGAGTCGGAGGAGGAGGGTCGGGCAGAATGAATGATTTGTGTTCTGTGCCTGATAGTCGAGATCATAGACTAGGCAGTGGGGGAAGTTTCCGCCTAATAAGACATCCGACGTCGGAGTACAATAGGGGAAGAAACGTGCACGCTGTGGGACTGAAATCGACCAGCAACACTTCCCTTAATACGGACAAGAATAAAGATCCCACCCTCATGAAGACACATGTAGCACGGTGAAAGTCGACTGATAGTGTCAATATCGCACAAAGCAGCATGTATTAGACTCCAAAACGTGGCTCATTTACCCTGGCAGGGCATCTCTTGAATATTTATAATACCAAGGGCGTTAGCCTGCGACACTGCTTCATTACATATATGCACCTTTAAAAAAGGGCCGTCAGCAAATTTTTCTGTATACCAGGAACATCATTAGAATTTTCTTTACTTATTTATCCTTCGAATTTTTACAAAGTTGTTTACGTCAACATGTCTCTTTTAACAACCTCACTAAAAAAGCTCCTTAAGTGTAACCGTATAAGTTTGGTTAGATACCGTTTTAGCCTCTTTGCCACGACATTGAGAGAAAAATGTTGAAAGAGGCTTAAGACATGATCAGCAGTCAGACCGAGGACACGACATGAAGAAGATGGATAAATTGATTGGAAATAAAAAGAAAGCCACTCCGTCAAGGATAATGCGAGTATACAAGTAATAATACGAGTACACAGTAAGGTAACGCTATACACAAGTAAGATATCTTGCTATATTGCTATTCTCGAAACATTCAACATCAAACCAATATTTTTACAGTTTTATCTTAATAGGAGATCTTTTTTGTATCATGCTGTCGTTACAATTGGTCCATGTGAAACCAGCCAGTTATTTCCGTTTGTTGCTTCGACAATTGACTGAAAGCGGAAAAGCAACATGTTGGATTTGTATGGCAGTGTGTTCCTGCTAATGGAATGGGAGGATATAGTATTGCGCAGTCTTGAAGCTTGACAACAATAGATATCTTCCGGAAACTCTACCAACGAAAAAAGTAAAAATCTTTATATCTATTTTTGCGTGCTTTTATTTCTTGTAGAAGTCATTCGGTTGGTATTAGCATTAAAGAAAGGGGGCAAGAGTGCCATCACACAGTGACGTTTGTTTAGCGTGTCGTAAATTGAGCTATTTATTCAGGGATGGAGCTTGGAAGTTATCTCGACATTGATTGATCAAACTACTTTCGTTTACGCAGTCGCGGCTAAGGGGTATTTTTTTCGTTTTGTCTGTTCTGATTCATGAAATGCTAGGATATTTTTATTCTAAAATGAAACGACATGTTTATATAGAGGTTTATTAGCACAGATTTTATGCAATTCTCTCGTATAGTGCGTCAATTTCTTGAAATGGCTTTCAGACGAAACCCCGCCGCAGAGCCTCCAATACTGCCGACATTACGACGAGGCTAGAGAAGTTTTAAAGCCTCGAGTTGTTGGAAAAAATTAGTAGACTATTTTTAGCCACAGCCTTAAAAGATACGACATTGCTTGTCTGATGTTCAACTCACGTACCGGTTACTTCCTTATTTTACTAACAAATAAAGTAACAAAGGAGAAATCGTTAACAACATTCATCTAGTTGTGGGAAGTTGACTCCCCACGCAAACCTTTCTTATTATAAATTATTGCTATCTTCAATGTTAATTACATTTGCATAAAAGAATTAAGCTGGGTAGAATGCAAATGTGTGTGTTGTTTACTTTGTATCTCCTTACGACGTCGACATCGTTAAGGCATAATGTTTGATTTCCCTTTTTGTCTTCTTCTTCGGAAGCTTTTTCACCTGGTTGACTCCAACGTGGTAACTTGGTTTAGCTTTGTAGTAAGAACTTCAATGGTGTTGTTAGAAAACTTGTTGTTTCAGAGTTTATGGCTCTGTAGTTTGAAAGTTAACAGAAGTGCCCTGTTGTAGCGCGTCGAATTCTACACGATCTATTCTGAGCACACACTTTTTTATGACAATCTGGAGCTGTCCTTGGTCCCGCTGGAGCATTCGTGGAAGGATGGACAGTAGCTTACACTTTCCCCGGTGTCCTTGTCCTGGGCATTGTTGCACGTTAAGAAGAGGCCCTTCATTATTAATATTTTTAAAAAAGAAAAACGAATACTTTCACTTATTTCCTCTAAGTTATCTCGTTGAGCATTAAAAGTGAGGCAGAAATTTAAAGTTCGTGGTCTGCTTGGTTTGCTTACTTTGTAAAAAAAATGACTAGGTGAAATATTTTTTCTCGATTTTTTTCCTTAATATTTTCGGTACCATGTGAGCCTTCATGCTTTATGTTGTTGGAGGAGTTGAATTACATTTTAATGGTTATTTCTAGGGCGTGTTGGGTTTTGGATTCGTTAGGTGTACTTCTCCTCTTCACTTGAATGACCCTCGTTACACTTCAGATAATATATTACCTGTTGGTTTGGACTATATAAGCCTCTACATTGCTTTGTAGGACCCAGTCCCACTCCGCTCCTTTTAGGTTTAAGAGACAAAAAGTATTATTTTTCTTAGACGTTACCATGACAGTCCGCATTTGGGTAAAAATGGCAAAAAAGGAATTATTTTTTTGGTTTTCCAAATTAAGTTATTTTCTTTCCTCTCCCACAGGTACTTGTTCTCGCTTTGATGGTATCAACTTTCGCCGCAGTTAACGCATATAGTGCGTATGGAGCTCCTTCCTTGCCTCCTTTGGGAACACCCGCATAGCATTCCGTGTACCGTAATGGTAAAACAGATTATGTGACAGCTTTGAGGTAATTCAGTTCGACTATAACATACACAGGTTCTAATCTTATTCTGTATATAGATATGAATCCGTCAACCGTACCCCGTATCGCGTAGAGTCAGCCTATGCTTATCAAGTAGATGGACAAACCGTTAAAGTAGCTAAAGTCGATACAAGCTCTGGCTCAACTTACTAAAAGAACGAAATGCTTCCTGTGCCGACTTATCTCTAACAGACTCGTAGCTTTGGAAATATATTATATTTTTTTAAAATACACAACATGCGTTATCAACTATCAACTCAATGTATGAAACGATAGAAAATCTTGTTATCAAGCGCAATATAAAAAACGCAGGAAAAAAATAGTCCAAGAGTTCAAAAACTGAAACTTGAATCAGTCGAGAGTTCAAAAGCTGAAGCTTGTGCCAAAAAAAACGGCGTTTGGAAGCTGGCGCTTTCAGGAGCTGCGATTATTTCTCGCTGGGAGTCGCTTCTAGCTGGAGTTCGGCAGTTTTTAGTTGTCAAGTTGGTGGGTGGCTAGTTTGGTCTATGCTTGTGTTCTGTTCATTGTCCATTTCCCAGCATTTTTGATTTTTGATTTACACGTTAAGAAGCTTTTCCGTTCGGAAAAGAAAAGTGTAATTTATAGCCATGAACAAAAAGTGCTCGAGATGTGATAAACCCGTGTACCCCATAGAAGAATTAAAGTGCTTAGATAAGGTAGAAACTTTTGTGGGTTGGTCCTTAAGCTTTTCCTGGTCACTCTGCTTTTTCCAGGTTAACCGTGTGTGTGCTCCTTGTAAGGGCACAAAAAGATACATCATCTTATTCGCATTTTGCCTTGATTATGAAGGCCAAACGTGGAAAATTTGGCTTAAGCTGTAGTTAATTGAACTTGTGTATCGCTAATGAAAACGGAATTTAAGATAGGAACGACCCTCCCCACCTCCCTGATGAGCGCAATGCGTGTCTATGCATGGCATCATTGGCATCTGACCTCAATATGCAAATAACAAGCCTGGCTGATGTTCTACTATGCTTTACTTCCTAATTCCTAAGTAACCCATTCTGCTAGGATCAGCAATGTTTCCCCAAAACCAGAAGCAACGTTGCGGTTTTCTGTTCCAGGCATATGGTCTTTGCACTAAATTGTTGGCAAAGATAAGAGATCATCTCATCATTAGTCAGTCCTTCGCTAATGCAAATACTATACTTGTTCTGATGGAAACGATAAGATAAAGTTACTGTAGCTACAGGTGGGCTGCAGACTTCCTTCTCCTTCTCGCGTTTACTATTAAAGGAGCGGGCAGAAAGAAAATTATCGTGATAGCACTTTTTTAACATTAATTCTTTACTCAATTTAATCCAAACCGCTAACGTTCGTGGATCGTTTGGAAAACTGTTGGGCAGACAACTGACTGTAGTCAGTTGTCACCTAAGAAAGTTCAGTGCTCTAGTCTAATCATGGCATTCTGAGCCGATTTTAGACTACACACCCTCGTTGTTTGCAGTCGTTGGGCGAGTACAGACAACTTCCAAGTTATTGCTTTTGAGGTAGAGCAAGCGTGTTTCGCCTATATTTAGGTGAGGCCCCCATAAGACCCATACCTTCAAGTCTCAAATGCTTTCTTTATCTCCTGACTGTACTAAAACTGAGTCGTTTTTCTTGTATTTATTTCTCTTTTTTTTGTAGACAGAGAAAAAAAAATAGAGACGGTGTGTCATCCACGTAAGCTTGTTTGGCTGTGCTAAATTTACAGGAAGTATCAAAGCAGAGGGGTAGAGACGTCAGCCAGCCAATAGTTTTTACAATGTGTCTATGTTCATAGATTTGTTATGGAATTCTTATTGGATGATTGAAGTGAAGAATGTTGGGAATTCGCCCGTATGTTATTAATTTGCATTTCCCCCCCTTTTTCCTTCTTTTAGACATGGCACAAAGCGTGCTTCAGATGTCAGGAATGTGCGATGACCCTCAATATGAAAACTTACAAAGGATTTAATAAGCTACCGTATTGTGAAGCGTAAGTTACTCTGTCTAAGATGACATTCATAACTTAATTAATGAGCATTTCTTAATTAATAGGCATATTCCCAAGGCGAAAGCTACCACGATGACGGAGACGCCCGAAATGCGACGTTTGGCTGAGAATACGAAACTGCAATCTCAAGTAAAAAATAAATAAATACAAATGTAAACTTCCTTAGACATGCTTTTGATACTATTTATCATATCTAGGTACAATACCATGCCGAGTTTGAAAAAGCCAAAGGTAAATTTACGCAAGTCGCGGACGACCCCGAAACCTTACGCATTAAAGCAACTTCGAAAATTATAAGGTAGAGAAAAAACCGTAAAGATGTTATAAAAAAACTGTATCCTACTTTGCAAAATTGAAAGAGCAATTAGAAAGTATTTTTTTTTACATTAAGGCTCCCGTATACCTTAGCTTATTGATGGGAAACAGTCACAGATAGCACGGATGTTTGTTATTGTTTTACCGAAGCCTTGCGTAAGACAGTAAAAAAAGAAATAGATAGCTTATTACCGGCAAATTCTTTCGTTTGCTTTGATTCTGAAAAGTACAACTTGTCAGCCCGATTTGCTGTAGCGGCACAATATCCCAAATCAAGTCGTCGAACTTTCGGAACATGCTTCCTCGAAAATGGCTAGTCAGGTTTTAAAGCAATCTAAAACAAAAGTTTTGCTTTGTTAGCAGCTAGTGCACAACCAAAGAACAGATTTTGAGGTAAGGCATTTCTCATAGCTGCAAACTTTATTTGCATATTGTTGGATGTATTACTCATTAGAAAAATTGTGCATTAGTTGTGCAGTTCCTGTTAGCAAGCTCAAGATTACTGTCAAAGAATTTTTAATTAAATTTACTTGTCTCTCAAAAAGTTCCGAAATTTCCCATGCTAACCGCCCATACCGAGCTAAGGTCTACGGGAGCCTTAAAAAATATTTTGTCTCTGACAGAAAGTTTTAAATGAGATGATAATTTTAAAGGGTTTTTTGCTCCTGACGTCACAATTTCAATTCCTTGCTTAAAGTATGAAGACGTTTCTATACCACTTAATTTCCCGCTCAATTTTGTTGACAGCCAGTTTGTCTTTTAAACAAAAAAGGAAATTTACGAGATAACTAGCATGTTAAATCAAGTTGGTGGGTTTTGCATATCGCACTACGATTAATTTGTATTTTATTTTTTAACAAAATGGAAGATGATTTAATTCTTGTTTTTTAATTATAGCAATGTGGCATATCATGGCGATTTGGAAAAGAAAGCCGCAATGGAACAGAAGAGAGTGTTGTCGGGAGACAATGAAAATGGACATAGCCAAGGTATTGAAAGTTTATTATTACGCTATCGCTATCGCCACGTCGCAAATCGTCCTCCTCGCAAAGCTCGTACTTGTCCGGCCTTGATTAAGCAAGCGGAAAAAGCCGATATAGATGCTTTAGATTTGGGTGAAGAGAAGCCTGGTTTGTTGTTGGGTAAAGAGGAACGGGATAATGATTCTTCGGGGAGGAATCTTAAAGACCCCAAACAAATTGGCAAGTTGTGTCCCAGTAGGCTTAAATTTAAGCTCAACACAGCCGCGAGCAGCAGATGGGAACGAGATTTTAATTCCAATGAGATCAACAAGCCCAAAAGGCTTTCTTTGGGGACGAAAACACGCAATGGAAAGGTGGTGTCCAAACTACAGAATCATAAATTAAGCTTCTCTTCCCCGTTTGCCAAGACAAATGGGCAAACAGTAGGCAAGTTGAGACATAAAGTGGTAAAGTCGGGTGCCAACGGTATTCTCAATGCGAGGAGTAGTACTCCGTTCTCCAAGGTGCCCAGACATGGCACAACATCCTGGTTGGGCAGCGCACATGTGACCAACAACAGGATCATGTCTGGACCGAGTTTTGAATCCGCTTTTGGATTTGATCTGATAAATTATGGGTCAAGTGCCCTCCAGTTTATGAATCATATGAACATTACCACTAGCCGTGCAAAGAACGAGTGCGAACTTGATCTTGTCCATTGTCGAATCCGGCGTAGCTCTTCTGATCCTAGCGTTTACAATGTGACAATTAAGTCGACTGATTTGAAATCCAAACTTGAGTCTCGTTTGCGAAGCTGTTCCGAGTCCGAGAAAGAGGAAATGATCCGTGAATTAGCTCGCGAAGAGGCCATTGATGAAGAATGTGATGATGAAATCTCCTGTCCCCATTGTTGGAATAGCATCACAGAGTTCATATCCTTTTCCCAAAATCCTCAGCTCAATGTACTGTTAGTTGATAGTTTAGCTACGAGGCAACATATGCTTTGGCGTTGGTGAAATGGGAAATTTTGTAATAAAAAATGAAAAAATTCCGCGGGGAATATAAGTTGAATAACGGTACCAGCTTTTTTAATATTGTCCACAGAATTTTTTCTTTATGTAGTCTTTTTTTTCTTGTCCCGGTCGAGGTTTACTGTGCTTGAAACTTCTGTTTTTCTGACGCTGCAAAGTTTTCATTTTTTGCTTGCCGTGTCCAAGATTTTTTTTTGTGCGCCTCACCGTAGCACGTGTTCCGGTTTTTTAGATTTCAATTCAGTTGCCTCCTGGAAAGAATATCAGTTTTTTTTTTAGTTTTTCTTTTGGTTACGTTACCAAAATTTGTCTCGTTCCTCTAAGTCACATCTTTTTATTTCGTTGGACCATCGTGGGTTGGTTTACGTTGCTATGTTTTGATGTCGCATCTTTCCAAGCATGTGGAAGTTTACTTGCACTTGGCCAGTTTTATTAATAAGTCGTCTTATTTAGACCCCTCACCTGAACCTGCCCACTCTCCAGTACCGGCCCCGGTTTTGACGCAAACGCCCGTGATCACTCATCACCCTCAAAAGGTGTCCACGTCATCGCAAGATTCGCCTTATTCAGCCCGGCCGAATGCTAGCACGGTTGTTTATAACTCTCAGCCCAACGCAGCAGGTAAAAAAAAGTTTTTATTCCGACTTTCTCTCACTGCATAGAAACTTTGACTTTCTTTTCAAAACTTAAGGCTCCTGTATACCTTAGCTCGGTATAGGCGGTTACCTTGTGTCATTTCGGAACAACTTTTTGAGAAAACCAGTGCATTTAATGAAACAATTCTTTGACAGTATAGTCTTGAGCTTGTTAACAGGTAGTGCACAACCAATGCACATTTTCCAGTTAGTAATAATTTAGCAGTATGCAAATGCAGTTTGCAACTATGAGAAATATGGTACCTAAAAAATCTGTCCTTTGGTTGTGCACTAGCTGCTAATAAAAGAAAACTTTTGTGTTGCTTTCAAATCTGACAAGCCGTTTTCGAGAAATCTTGTTCCGAAAGTTTGACAACTTGATTTGGGACATTGTGCTGCCACAGCAAACTGTGGTGACAAATTGTGCCTTTCAGAAGTAAGACAAGCGTAGAAACTTTGCCGGCAATTAGCTGTCTATTTATTTTTCTTACTTTCTTACGCGAGGTTTCCGCAAAAAAAATAACAAACACCAGCGCCACCTCTGACTTTTTTCCGTCAATAAGCTAATGTATACGGGAGCCTTAAAACCGGGGTGTAAACTTTTTTTGTTTTTATTTGTTTATTTATTTATTCGGGTGACACACTATTTTCTTTTCGCCAACCAATTTCCGTCATTCTTATCAGAAGATGAAGAGGTTGTGGAGTATGTTTGGGAAGCGGGAAGCAATCGAGCTGTTCAGGTTCCTCAGAATGACACAGGTTTCCGAAATCTGCATACTCAAGTGCTATTTAACTCGTGTGCATGCATCTCGTTGACCTGGTTTACTTTCGCCTGATGCATCTAAATCATCCTGTTTGCGTTTTTTCTCACTTTAGTTCTTTTGGTTAGTGTAAACAGACTTAACATCAAGGAACCCTTTTTGAGTTAGGATACAATTTTAATGCAGAACTTTTTACGTTGCAGTGAGCCAGCCTGGACGTCGTGTTGGTTCGATTGCGGACTATGACCCAGTGAATGATAACTACGGATCTTTGGCATCGGCCTATCGCGGCGATAGGCCTCCGCAGCAGCTTCAACAACAGCAACAGCAAGCAATTTCTCAGCAGGCCCAAGCTGCCTACCAGCAGCAGCAACAACAGCAAATGTATCAGCAACAGCAAGCCTACCAACAGCAACAGCAAGCCTATCAACAGCAACAAGCCTTCCAGCAGCAGCAGCAATTACAGCAGCAGCAGCAATTACAACAGCAGCAGCAATTACAGCAGCAGCAGCAATTACAACAGCAGCAGCTGCAACAACCCCAACAGCAGCAGCCGCAACAACAACAAGTTCGACATTCAACTTCTGGTTATTACAACCAGCAACAAACCGTAAGCCAGTCAGGATCAGGATATCCTACTCAGGCGTATAAGCCTCCCCCGCAAAGACAAGGGGTAAATGTTTTGTCCGTCCTCTAAATTACAATCTCACAACCTCGAGTTCCATTTTAGGCTGAGATTCGTCAGAATTTATTACCCATGTTTTCCTTTTGTAGTTGACCTTCCGCGCCATGTACGATTATGAAGCTCAGGACCAGGATGAAGCCTCATTCCTTGACGGTGATCTGATTGTCAACTGTACACCGATTGATGAAGGCTGGATGACCGGAACTGTGCAGCGTTCGGGGAAATTCGGCATGGTACCGGCTAACTACTTGGAACCGGTTAATTGAAAGGGAAAAAACAAGATAGCGGTAATAGAAGAACAAAAAACGGGATACCCAGAAATTGGACAACGACACGTATTACCCAACAAAAGGCACTCTTTTTGGTATCCGCATTCGGACCGTTAAAAAATTTAAAATAATTTTTATTTTTTTTAATGTAGTCCACTAACAGTTTAGGATAAATTATTTATGATGTGTGAATGCTTAGTATTGGATGGCAAGCTACTTTTGAGCATAGCAGCTTTTTTTTCGTTTTTTTTTGCATGTGGTGGCATCTTAGGGCTATTTTGGAATGTTTATTTTGCTTGAAAGTACCGAAGTGCCGAAAGTAGGAAAGTTGCGAATTATTCAGAACGACATTTTTGGAGATTTTTTGGATTTGTATAGGGTAATCGGAGAATTTTCTTAGGATGTTTTGATTGTTTCGGAGATATTAATTATGGATTTACCCAAGTTAGCCTTCTTTTTATTCATCTCGGTGTTTTTAAGCACCTTTTTTTGCTTGTTGATCGTTGCAGCTTATGCTTTAACATTAACTATTAACTAACTTTCCTGATTAAAAAATGAAAAAAAAAACATTCGGATGTTTGGCATCTTTAGCAGTTCCTGGGCCTTTTTTGGCAAAAAAATATATTTACCACCCAACTTACCATCCCCGAAGAGCCTTATGTGGAAACTTTGTACATGGGTGCCTTATTAATAGTTGTGCATGCCCTGTTATTTCTTGTGCTTTGGCACGAGTTAAAAAAACGAAGAAAGAAAGAAAGACTTATGAAAAGTGACCTTTAACTTTTGCGGCAATTTTTTCCCTCTTTTGCCAGAGAATATACAAACAGCTGTTTCACCTAAAGTTTCCATTCTGAGTTTACGACGTGAAAAGGATCAGGACAGCTACCTTTATTTCCACGGGCTTTATTTTATTTATTTATTTTTTAGGTTTGTTGAAGTATATACAGAAAGACACAAAATATGTTTAATTTCAGCTCCGGTGCCCATGGAGATGGCCTCGATGTGGGCTGTTTTGGACAAGAAGCGTTAAATATGGCTTCGATTTGTCTTGAAAACATGTGGAGATCGTCTTGGCAACTTCTTCGTGACATAAACCTGATTAGAATATGCAAATGAAGACTTCAGTGAGTTTGGGAGATTCGTGGAGTTCTTTTTTCTTTTTATTTTACCATCAAGCGCAAAGCCATCGACTTCTACCAAACTTTGGCCCACAGAAAGGCCTACTGTTTCGAATGCAGCTCCTTTGGCCTGGAAAAGCAGATGAAACCAAGATTTGTTTTATTTTTTTGCTGGCGAAAGGAGCTTACGTGAATGCTGATTATTCTTGGATGAATATGCGGAGTATCGATTCCTCCTTCGATGGCAATTCCGAGCATGGGCTGCGTCTTGGGCACCCGTATGAGAGAACGGTCTCGTTTATCCTGCACACGCTAAAAACGAGTATTTTAATTGCTTTATCATGCTTAATTACCGCTACTACCGTTACTGCTGACTGTTCACTAATTTTAGCCAGCGGAAAGGGCGAGGAAGCCGGTCTTTGAACGTTCAGACTCAGTCTAGGAAAGGATGTCTTTCTCGGGGATGTTGGCTGGTGCACTTGAACTCCTAATTGAACCTGTATAAAGAAAAGGGGAGGAATGGATTATGTTTAGAACGCTTTTCTTTGAGCCAACTCAAGGAAGACACCGTTATTTAATTATTTATGGCGTTTTTATCTCTGAGTCGCCTCCGGCGGATGTTACACATACTTACGGCAATGGAACCAAAAAGGCTTTTCATCTTGTTAATGACTTGATTCTTTTACCGTTCCAAGTGACGCGCTACGTTTGGTAGAAGAAAGCGAGACGTGTTTCTGAGAGCTATTTCAATGGCAAGAACTGCATGTTTTCATTGACAGGAAAGTAGTTCTGAATGGGTGTGGATATTTGCTGCGGATTTCTATATGGATCCTTACAAGATTCGCTTGGTTTATGTAAAACTCGAAGCGAATCAGAACAGACAATTCAAACTTCCCAGCAGCTGCTGCTATGCAAAACTTTTGAAGCCTTTGCGTGTTAAAAGCATATGCTCTCACTAGGTAAATGACCTGGTTGCATTGAGGCTTGGATGTGCAACACAACACCTGTCGTTGCTTGCGAGGAGGTTATTTTACCGCATTCACATATGGTCAGAAAACCAACTTACGTTTAATTGACTTATAGGAAGCTGTAACGGTCATTTGACTTGTTGTTTGGCGTGAGAGAAACGCTTGGATTCTGCTATGATTGTTTCCCCGGAAGTAGGGCATGGTAGAAAGTGGATGACGCCCTTGCTCCGTGGTTTTTCGGTGCCCGTGTTTCACTCGTAGTTATTGGGAACGTGATACTTAGATGCGTCATAAACTCTTCTTGGTTTTGCCAATGCCATCACAGCTGGCCTGGAGCGGGGAGTTTTGTTTCCCTTCGGAATGGCGATGGAAGAGTTTATCTATCCTTGTTGCTCATTATAAGTATAGCAAGACGTATCCCAACCGGTCCGCTGAGCAAAAAGGTGTGCTTCCATAGGTAAAAGGCACGAGAGTACTCGTGGTCTTCATCACTATTTCGTCGGATTCGGACAGTGACTGGCTGCTAACTCGCCCTCAGCGGCCGGATCCGTGAGAGTGGGTGCATTTGGTCCATCAACCGTGATCTACAAGTGTCTTTCAGAGCATTCCAAAGAGGAGCATTAATTATCATGGCGACCGCAGCTCAAGTAAGTTTTTTTCTTTGTATATGATCAATCTAGAGCTGTATATGTAAACATCGTATTTGTTGCTATAGTTGCATCCAGAAATAGGGTGTGGTGTTTGGGCTTATTGACTGTGCGATTCGTCTCTCTTGATTAGACAAAGGAATACTAATGATTCTCGTACGAATGATCCTGATGAAACAAAACTTGGAATCTTTTTACATCAAATCATGGAGTATGGAGTCCTGTCTAGAAAAGTGTTATTCGTATCCAAACATCAAACAGCAAATCGTTGCCAAAGAAACATAATTATAGCGCGAATCGCTCTGCTCTGGCTGTGCGAAGTCATAGTGGTGAGCAAAAAAGATCAAAGAGAAATTGGTCACTTGGCAACATATGCAGTTTAATTTGCATGATTCACGCTTGATAAGAGTCATTCTAATGTTTTATTGTATCCATACGAAGGTTAAAGTCAATTTCGTTGAAAGGTCTGTTTCGTGCGACTGCATTTGCGGTTGGATGTGAAGGTTAGTTGCCGTAAGTTCCGGTCACCTTCATTCGATGCAGTTTCTATTTATCAAGTTTCTTTTCATATCACGCTAGGTTGGTAAAGAAGGGGAGTCTTTCTAGCTAGCTTTTTTTCCTTTATAGCCATAACAACGAGCAAAATCTAGCCTTGGCCAACATCTCTTTTAACAGTCGGTCATTCGCTGTTCTCCTGGACAACAATGAAAGTTAGGGTGGACGTTTAACTTGAAGATTCGTCGCGTTGTGGAGCGATGATTGGCCTCGTAATGGTTTATAATGGTTGGAATTTTTAGCTTGCACGTAAACTTTCATGTTTCCCAATCATTCTTTCCTTCATAATGTTGTGAATCAGTAGCTGGAATGATGGTTTTCGCTGGCAGCAGGGAAGTGAATGGCCTCTGCCAGGGTCATCTCTCTCTCGGTCTCTCGGTAGCCTGACGGTATAATTTCCCTCGGGTTAATTTGTGAAACTTGGTAAGATTAAGTGTCTTTATGGCTTAAACCTTCCCTGTTTTGGTTTGGCTTGGCAAAGAACGGATGGCAATAAAATATTTGGGATTTTTTGCTATCTTTTGTTTTAGAATCCTGCTATGGAAAACTGGCTGAGTGGAGTTGGCAATACACGACTACGGATTCCGCGTCCGAAAATGACATTGGTCCGTTCGATTGTAAACCATCGAGAAAAAAATCCCTCAGTCGAATCCAGACCTGCCGAGCCTCCTACAGATTATAGTTCGGATGCAGAAGACTTTTCTTCTTCTTCTTCGATGCAAACGAATGAGCGGAAGACGGATGGGCGTTTGTAATGTGAAAACGCTTCCACTGCCATTTACGTTCATCCGTTAATAGATAAAAACAAGTTGGCACATATACCTGATTTGGATGTGTGATGATATGCGGATGGGTGGGCGTGGGCGTCGGGAGAAATGCAAAAACTATTGGTGCTGTTTTATATCCATGTCGTTTTTCTTGTTGGCTGGCCTACACATGTAAAAGTTTAATGACAAGTCTTTATTGCTTTGTTTTGGTTTTCTCTTTTAATGTAAAAGCTAGAAAAGGTTTGTTGTTCCAGTCGCTCTGATTTTCCCCCCAAGTATATGTTATTACCTCAGCAAGTGGGTAAGCACATGCATGGAAACCTTCGTCCTGCTTGCTGAAGAATACTTTGTTGTACTTCATGTTTTAATGAAATTCATTCGAAGAGTTTTTGTTTTACCTTTTGTGACGAGCATCGAGCTCGTGTTTGTGACGAGCGTCGACTTGTAGGTATGTTTCAGCGTCGTTCATCTGAAAGCCAAGGTTATTTTGCGTTTGACGATAAACTGAAGTGGAAGAGAATAACTGGCTCCATTCCTCCTCGAACCACTGTAGTACAAAAAAGAATACAATTAGACGTCGTAGCTTATAATAAATTAGAAAGGCATACATTGAATGAGAGCTAAATAGAATTTGTAATGGCGCAGCAAACTGTAAACAGGGGCAAGGAAAGCGTTATTTTGTAGGGGGCGCCCATCATTGCAATGTTAGGGTCTTCACAATTTACCAGACGTGAAGCATAAAAAAGTAATCGTGGCGTGAATAGTACTATACAAGTTAGTTGTGTCAGTCCTAATTTAGTGTTGCCTGAGACGTCACAAATTATAAAGTAAAGCAGGTTATTAAGCTAGAAATATGACGTCAGCGTCACGGCCATGCTTTACTGAAATATGCGCATTCTTTTCTCGGATTGTGGATTCTTTTTTGGTTTATTTGCCTTTTCCCAAACACGGCGTCATGTTTGCTACGTCGCTTCATCCTCGACACCCATTTTCTCACCTCGCGAAGGGAAAGTATGTTTAAACGCGAGAGATAATGTGGATGTATATTAAGGTAACTTTAGAATAGGAAATGGCTTCACTGAAAACCGTGTCCTCTATTTCGATGGCGCTCCCTTTTCTTTGCGACGGGTTCTTTTTTTTACATTTTAGGTCCAGTCAAAATTTAGAAGTACCCAATGACTATGTAATTGCTTATTGTTAACCAGATTCCAGACAGTCAGCAATAAGTTGAATTATAAAACTGAAGTTAATTTAATTAAATTTGTAATTTCCAACTCGGCGACCGGGATATTTTGTATAAGTAGTCAGGCTGCAATATTAGCAATGACGACGTAAAATTGTTATCTACGGTCTACAGTAATAGCTATAGGATGATTATCGAGTTTGCATTAGTAAGAAAAATCTTGAGAAAAATAATAACATAAATAATTGCATTCGGACGTCCTCCAAAACTCCGCTGTTCTTTGTTCTATGTATGAAAGATAGTCCTACGTTATTTAGAGCAGAGATTGTCAAACACGTTCCGAACAATTTAAGATATTGTTGTGGCCTTATAGCAAAACGACTTTCTTTGCTACTTGGCGTCAGTTTAACTTCAGTCATGCATACCATAAGGATCACATGAAGTAATTGCAAATATTAGCTTCTATTTAACCCATTTTGCGTTAGTGAACTTCAGCTTATTCCCTCTCGTCTTTCCTTGTCACGCAAGTCGCACACCAGGAGCATGGACAACACACGAGTATAGATTATCGGGTTAGTTTCAGTGTTCGCATAGTACTATGAAACAACAACAAAAACTACATAACCTTCTTGCATGGGCCATGACCCGGATAATTTAACTTGCGTGTTTCTCCCGAGATGCTATTGCGCCTTGCGAGGTTATTGGATGTTTTATTATTAAAACAATATATATTGCAAACCTACCTGGTTGTATTCAACATGGTCTGCCTCGAACCATGGCTGTTCTGAGTGGAATGTAGTTTGATCAAAAATGTCCAAGTCCTCGTCTAGAACCATTTCTCGAATTTCGGTCAGTAGCGTAATCTGTTTGAATTGAAAAGAAGGAGTTATTTCAAGACAGATTAAGTTTTTTTTCATACCACGTTGCACAGGATTGTAATTTCTTCGCTCTTTTTTATTTTCTTAAAAAAAGACGATTTAAAACAAGAAAAGGCTCCCCAAAAGAAAGTAGATGAACCACTATCTTACCTTGGCTGGCGTGTTGAGCAGCTTCAATAGATGATGAACAAATTGATGGATTGAAACTCGGCGCTGCGTGTAGGCTAGTCGATACTGT
Organism: Lepidurus arcticus; assembly: GCA_003724045.1. Taxonomy (NCBI): domain Eukaryota; kingdom Metazoa; phylum Arthropoda; class Branchiopoda; order Notostraca; family Triopsidae; genus Lepidurus; species Lepidurus arcticus. The sequence goes on along the minus strand of RJJA01000238.1, from coordinate 37,376 downwards.
AGGAAAGTTTTCCACTCATTTTTAGAAAGTACTGTGCTAGCCTTCTCGTCGATCATAGCTACAGTTTGATGAGCGTCTTCGGAGTTCATCCTGAACACAAAACCATTAAACGAACGTCATGTTCTATTATATAACATAAGAACCTATATCTCTTCTTTACCGTCTTTCCCCCAGTAAAACGACAACCATCTGATGAAAAAAATGTATTCTCTTAGCCTCACTCATAGCTAATGTAATAGGATTTTTTCTTCTTTATTTTACTTCGAGGGGGGCAACACCGGGACAGGAAAGCCTTCATGGGAGCTTGACAGGTGCTGTCTTTTCTCTACCCGATGTCTCTCGTTGTGATCGATCTTATTATTTTTTTGTATCCCTTCAGTGTTTGGGAAACCATTACACGTTAGACAACCACAGAAGACGCCAAGTGAGGTCGAGACGTCGAAAGGTTAAACAACTGTCAGTTAACATGCTTTCTTCGTCGCGTGATTTCAAAGACAAAAAACTTTGTCAATTTTTTATAGTACAGTCACATTTCCGGAACTTCTCGGGTCTTTTTGTGCACGTGTTCTTGTTTTCAAAAGGCCCTAAGTATTGATGTGAATGTACGGAATGGACTGTATTGTATCTTAGAAATGAAATGCTGGCCGGTTGGAGTTCTTATTGACACAAAAGA
>RJJA01000238.1:23957-36535 GCA_003724045.1 Lepidurus arcticus | reverse complement strand
TGAATCTCCAACGGTTCCAAGTACCAAGAAGCAAGGGGTGGTTGAGCGGCCTACTATTTAGGCTTGGCTCGCACCAACATTGATGGAATTAAGTTTTATAGCTGCTGCGGAAAGATGCCATGAAACGTTTTTTTTTCCTTTTAAGGATTTTTCTTCCCTCTGATCTTGCCATCTGATGCTATCGACAGCATTATAAGGCCATGGCTAGGATACGTGTTTCGAATATCGGCCACCTAAACGGTTCTTCGATGCATACACTAAAGAGTGGAGAAATACGTAATACGCTCTCTTTTTGTTTCTCTGCCTTTCCTCCGCATTTTTTTCTGTTTTGTTGCAAGAAAAGCTTTATTACCCTGGCTGGTAGAGTTCGCAAAAGCGACATGCTTGTGGCTTTTCATCTTGCAGTAGCGTAGCATCTTTTTTGGTATCTCTCTCCATCGTTTCTTGAATCAAGAAAATCTTCCCGAAAGAAAGTCTCACCCTCCACAAGAAAAGAAAGAGGCACCCTCTCTGCACCTTCTTCATTTTGTCTAAGTTGCAGACTTCCGTCGAAAGTGTGAGGAAAAAGTCTTTTTGTTATGTAAATGAAGCAGTGAAGCTTCTTTTCAAATACTAGCTGCTTATAGTGAGAGCATCCAAGCATCTTGACACGTTTCCTTCCATGCGGTTACGTTCTCAAGCGACCGACAGTTTTAAAAGATGCATCCTCCCGGAGTCAAAGAGTCAGGAACTCCGTGGTAAAAAAAATGCGTTGACAGCGTTAGGTGTTCGCGCCTTTTCCTTGTTTGTTAAGATTTTTTTTTATCCGTAAACTGTTTTCTTTTTATTCTTTGTATTATTTACATTACGTTCGTTTTGTTTCCAGTGAGGAATGCCCAGCTCACCGCGAGCATTGCACACGGGCCTTCAAAAGCTGGCTGAGGTCAGGAGATCAATAGACGGAAGCTGGGATGTATGTGTTTCAAGCCATAGGTTTAAACATATCCTTTTATCTCCCATTGAATTCTATACCTCTAGCTGGGATACGTTTTTTAATAATAGATATATACATTTTTGTTGATGCTTCTGATCCGATTGTCTTAGATCAACAATGTCTGACGTGTTTATTCCACAGCGAAATATGGGCCGGTCTGTATTTTTTTAATTCTGCAACTGACAAAAATTAGCATTCAGAAAGCTCTTCATTATATATTAATTTACGATAAATACGGAATCTTTTTTTTCCTACATAGCTCTCGATTTCTCCCACGAATACCTGATGTGATTTACCGCACAAGTGACGTCTTTCCGTCCTAATCGCCTTATGAGCCAACTTTACTGCTTTCTTGTCTGCGTTGCTGTTCTTTCGCAAGGCAATATTGAACACGTGCCCCATAATTAATTTTTGCAACAAAAGCTTTTACCTTTATCTTCCGTTCCGATAATTAGGCAAGATGCTTCATAAGACTACCTATAGCGCTCATGAATTAAAAAAGGCACACTTCGTTTTGAAAAGGGATCCTACTGGAGTTCACAGGTGTTAGCTACAATTCGAGCCAAACGGTATTTGAAGTGTTTCTGGTAATAGAAATATAGCTATCTCTCGATGGAGTTGCTGTCATACTGGCCATGTGTTGGGGCGAGTTCCTCGATCAACCCCTCCAAGGCAGATTCCGTATTACGCACGTATGGACTTCGAGACGGAGTATAGTAGCGGACCACGCAGGCGTCTCCAGTAATCTGTGTGCCACAACTGCTAAAAAAAGTGTCACTGTGGAATCCATTTCCTCTTTTTCGTGCATAGATATTAGGCTGGGGAAGCAGCCACATATAAAGTACTCAAGCGTGAACGTTCTTTTTTTTTAATGGCCGGGTTGCTCCAGAGGGTCGCTCACCCTTTATAGGCTATTCTGTCTTTTTTAAAAAAGAAAAGGGCGCCTATAGTCTAGGCGGCTATATATTTTTCTGGTAGAAGATTCGCATTACTTTGCCGACGCATTTGTTTGCAACACAAGCAAGGGAAATTTGAAGCATCTTATATTCGCTCGAAGGGTGTTCAAAGTATCAGTAATCCTTGGTGTGCTGCATTACTTAGGAATCCTCGATCGATCTATATACTGCACATATTTCCTTGTATGTAATGTACAAGTAAGAGCATCAACAAACCCTTTCAAATTATTACTAGTATATCGAAAACGGAAATAGACGAATTGTGTGTTTTTTTTTTAATTTACTCGGTGTGAGCTTTGCTCATTACCGACCTTTTATTTATATGCAGCTATAAATTCTACATGCAACTATAATATACTTTGTACATCGGGAAAGCATTAGACTAGGTAGGGCGAAGGGTTTTAAGGGCTGATACTGTAAAAGTCTGGACTGCTGGGTAAACCCTTGGGTCGGTTAAAAAGGATTGTGGGTTAAAATGGAGTTTATATCTGGCTAAAACACGTAGTAAAAGCGCTCTTCGTTTGTTTAAGAGTCTGCAATGGAAGAAACTGTGTAGCAGGTCTTGTTTTTCGTGAACGTTGCAGAAGCACGCTGTGTCGTTTGTTTTCTTGATGCGGTGGAGATATGAGTTAGTGGGAAAATGAGAGGTACGTAGTTTGATTAAGGTTGATATTATGATTATGTCTTGTGTTATTTGGCAAATGCCTTTGTTCGAATTGTTTTAATTTACTGTTATTGTGCGTAGATATCTTATTGTGTTCATTTACGGCCGTAAGCTTAGGTTTTTATGACACGCATAGCACGGGGAAGGCAGAAGCAATCTTAAATAAAAATGACACGAAATTTTTACAAAAAATTCTTCAGAGTAATGTAGGTAACACCAATAAAAAAGCCATGGCAGTTTTACTTTTTTTTTATTTTTACCATCATGAATGGAAAAATTTGACCTAATTTCCATCTATGAAAGAATGTGGAAAGCATCAGGATCGAGAGATTAATTTAGATAATTTTTAACAGAAAAAGCGCATGCACATTTAGTGCGTGGTTATTAAGTTATCCTGGATGCCGTTTTATGCGCACAGCCATTGCGCGTCCATTATACACCCATGCAAAACATAGCGTACCACCTTGCGACAGCTTGGGTGTAACAAGCTAAGTAATACGGGAGCCTTAAATTGAGCCAAGATTCATTCTACGTTGGTTTGGTTGTCCAGCCCTGGGTTTTCCTGAAGGAAAAAATAAATAAAAGCGCATCTGCTTGCTATATATTACGGAAGGATGTAAGCTTAGTAAATCCGAAATCAGCGTGGGCTTTCCACACTAGAAATTGGACGCCCGAATAAACAGTAATCAGAAACTGATGGCTTGATTGCAAACCCACAAAGCCAGCCAAGGGGCTTGTATTATTTGTCTTGTTGGTCCATTCGGCATAAAAGATAAGAAAAAAACGGGCCCAAGAAGGCCACTACAATGTGTTGTGTAAACCAGCCACAACTATAATAGTCAAACATAAATTCAAAGAAAAAAACACGCACAAAGAAGTGATGCAAAGTAGACAAGTCTACCCGAAAAATTAACTAAATCGAAGCCCCTTGCTAGGTTTTTCCGTATTTTAGTTACAAAATATAACTTTGGAAGGCAAGGCGAGATTATAATTAACAAACATCTCACAGTTCCGTATAACTAACGATTTCTTTGATTGCGAATTAGCGTCAATTCAAGGAAAATCCCCTAATAAATTATACGATCACAGCGCATAGTCTTTCAGCTCAAAATATATCTATCCTCCAGTGGTGTTTCTTTCCGTTTCTTTCTCGCTCAGTGCTCAATTTCAGTATTGCGCAGTAATACTTGCAGATGTTTTTAGGCTTAACTTTGCTTGCACTTAACATGGTTTTGGCATCGAATCGAAGATGTAGAACCTTGTCCACTTTGAAAACACGTACGCGAGCTTTGATGTATATGTACATTACATGATCCATTAATGTGTGTTTTCTCCCCGTCTTCGCTCCATCCTTTGCTTTGCTGAGTAGAATAATAAATTTACTTGATGTATACGATTACGGCTATTATTTCTTCTTGTTTTTACTGCTATAGTGAGTGGTTCCGTCGTCAAGCAGTAAAAATAAGAGAAGTTTGGCTCTCATTTTCTATTGGGCTTTAACGTTAGGCCGAACGTTGCGTAATCTCTCCACCGAAAACTATAAAATGTTTATAAATGCGCCGCACTAAATTTGCCTTGTCTGTACAAAAGACGACTAGAGGCACAAGAAAGGCAGCGTCATGTTCTCCTTCTTCATGACGAATCCCCCTGGAAATTTTTGGAGGGAGGACTTGCAGCTTCATTCCTTTCTTAAAATGCTATATTCGATATCCAGTCGGCCGTGTACGAAACGCGATGGTAAATGCCCGGTTGGCCTGGTTGGGCGCAAGAATAGCCAGCCGAAACAATACCGATTTGATACCAGCGTCCGTTTTCTTCTAGGGCTAAGGGTCCACCGGAATCACCCTAGAACACAAAGCAACGACGTCAAGCTTACTGAACAATTGTGGGGGAAAATAAAAATGTAAAAAAAAACAAAATTCTGCAAGAAAAAAAGGCGTTTCTTACTTGGCATGAATCTTTGCCGCCGTATCGGTACCCACCACACATCATTTCGTCGTAAATGATCACGTTAATACCCTTGGATTTGTGCCACGCTTCACATTGCCGGTTGTCAATTAATGGGACGTCCACAACTTGCAACGTTTTCGGTCGGACTCGCGAACCAGCCTGCATAGCTCCCCACCCTGCGACCCAGGCAAATTGACCTAAAAAATCTTCGCCCTTCTCTGGCAAGCAAATTGGGGAAATGTGCGGCTCGTAAGCTACGGGACGTTCCAGTCGAAGTACGGCAACATCAAATCGGTCCGCTTGTGGAGTAAACTTGAAGTACGGATGCACATGAATCTCAGACACACCCAATGTGATGGGTCGTAAAGGCTCGGCCTCGCTATTCAAGGTGTACTCTCCTAATGTGATTCTTATTTGGTCAGGGTTCGCTCTAAAAGTTGGACCAAAAACGACAGAAAAGGGGGGTCACAAGGGATAAATGAAGTTATGATGTTTTTTTTCCTTACTCGGCTTGCCAAGCGAGGAAGTCAATTAGAGCAAGACGTATGGGTTGGAAAAGGGGGAAAAAGTTTCCTTACTTGGCTACGCAGTGTCCTGCAGTTAACACGTAATTGTTGTTCAGCAACGACCCTCCACAGCGACTCGAGCCAATTCGGACGTACGCCTGCCAAGGAAAATTACCGAAACCAGCGTCTTCGCCACCGACAATCCTTCGTTGTGCTTGGACGTGATTCACGGCTCCGCAATCTGTTACAGAATTCAAATCAACATTGGTTATACAATCGGACTTGTACCGAATCACGAGCTGCATGCTGCTTCGGGATAATACTTACAGCCGTCACTGCGAACAGGTCCATAGTTTACCAAAGGATGAGCTTGTTGATCCGCAAATGCATTAGCAGGAGTTAAACCGTCAGCTGAGGAATGTCCATAACCGGAACGTTGGCAGCACGCAAATAAAAAGCCTCCACATCCTTTCTCTACTAACCCTCCCGTTAACCAGCACATCAGGAAGAACTCGCAGGAACCGGTATAACATTTACTGGAATCCCCGCCCAGAAGGAACTTGCGATCGTCTACAAAAAAAAGCAAGAAGAATTAGTGTGAAACTCTTGTGCGTGACTATGCTTCGTTTTGGTAGGTTATTTTTTTGTTGAAGATTTTAAAACTGATAAATTTCATCATTTTTAAAAAAGAATTTTGCGATTATTTACGGTCTGCGCTGCGGGTGTGAAGAGCGTCCACTTTAGCTCCAGCTTGAAGTCGTTGTCGGACGTGCTGCAAGCCTGCTTTGGCTCGTGGATCACTCATGTGCAAACTCATCATCCTTTTCATGAGTTGCGCTGATTCTTCCACAGTGTTGTTCACGTTTCGGCCGTTGTGGGATTGCGATTGGATCTCGAAAAGCTGGCGGATATCCGACATCACTTGTTTCACTTCTCCGGAATCCATTTCGCCGCTGTAACCTTGTCCTTGAACCTCGTGGGGCAAAATAACCAGCAAAGCGACCAATGGAGGACATATCAAGTACAACTTCCATGACAAAACCATCTTTTGTCAAGTTTTTTTGCAAAAATAAAAACCTGAAAGAAAAATCAAACGATTCCAATGAAATAATTTGTAAATATCATATGAAACCAACTATTGTATACCGTTAACACAGTTAATTAAAAAATATATTATAACCTTTTTCAGAATGTAAATGATAGAAGGTATGCGAAATGTCCATTTTAATTGGAATTAGTATTCTTTATATTCCACTTTTGTGAGGTACGTGTAATCTAAACGATTCCACGTTCCATCCTGCCTAAAAAGGAAGCTATCAAACGAGAAAATACCAAGCCGGAGTAACGTTAGGAAATCCCGGTCAGGAAAGCCATTCGTCCGGTTCACTGTTTATTATTCATTATTGTCTGTCATTGCACTAGTGGCATAGCAGGCCCAAGTACCACTGCGAGTTCCCAGCCTGACCTTATGGGAAACGTCGGTAACTTTTATTTCAGGCCAAAGTAGTGCATAAAGTAGGAATTCAAGAAGCTTAAGCTTAAAGAAAGAAAAGCATCTACTTGTCAGTGTTGGTAAATGTAAAAAACCTCAGTTTTGACAGCAAAATAGTCCTCTTAAGAATACACATTTTCGTGATTACGGATTAGGCCTAGTACGTCTCATACCGTTTTGCCACAGTATAATCTCGCCGGGAGGTGTCATTGAAGGTGAAAATGGGGTCAGACCTAAATGTCAGGATGTAATGAAAAGGGCAGTCGAGTAGTACGGTATGGCAAAGAGGAGGAGGAGGAAGAAAATAACTTTCCTTGTCCCACTTAACGATCTAGTGAGGCTAGCCTTCCTTACCAGTAATATATGAGGTCGGGGGGAAGGGAGAAAGTTTCAGGACGAAATCATTTACGCGTTTTCCCCGGCCGGGGAAAACAAGGAAAAAGGCCCACGCAAATAGATCCGTTTTCACTTTTTGTGCCCAGCCCGTGGTTTCCCCTTGTGAAATAATTCAAAACAGGGCCAGATTCCTTCGCGCTGAATTCAACACTGTGTAGACGCAACGAGCAGCTTGCCGAAAGATTTCTCTTTGTGGTTGTTTACTTATTGTCACTCTTGCGTGTGCGCATGAGAAAGTTTACATTGGCACCTTTGAACCCTTCAAGACACTATTCTGACAGAATACACAAGTGAAAGATAAGAAGAGGGGAAAAACAATGCAATGGAGCCGGAAGGAATTTTAGCAGATTTGGATGTAATCCTGGAGTGGTGGAGGGTGCACGACAGTGGTCCAGCGGTAGAGTTTGTGTTTGAGATGACGGCATGGATGATGAGGTATTGCGTAGCGGGTTTTTTTATCAGCTTCATAGGTTTCGTGGTCTGCTGTGCGGCAGGATAAAGGGCATATAGGTGTAGCTTTCTCCTCCTCCAGGAAGTCCAGTGTATCAAAGTTGCAGCTTTTGCCAAGCTGGAATGGTAGAACTGAATGTAAAAGCCTAAGCGCTTTCTCTACAAGTCCCTCTGTATTGTCGTATTTGGTAACAGACTAAACATTCTAAAGTTTCGGGCGTTATTTAATACCACCTCCGCAATTTCAATTCCTAACAGGATTCTTTTCTTGTTTATTTAATACTCCATACCGTTCCATTCTAGAGCATCTCAATACGGCATGGGGTTAGTGTCGCGTCGCATGGCCTATTGTTCGTTTTATACCAGAAAGCTTTCTATTTCACTAAGAATCAGGTGACGACTTGTGGGGGGCAATAATGTTGGGGTATTTGTTGTCTAAAGTATTTGTTTGGTTTGAAGTGTCCGAAGCTGGAAACGGTGTCATGAGCTGACCCCGTTTTCCTGGCAAGGAGTAGTCAACCGTCACCCAATTCTGCTCTCTGGTGTTAAAACACATTCTTCGCAGCCCTTACACAAAATATGTAAAATAGAGAAAAAACAAAAGTAACTTCCCTTTTTGACTTTCTGTATCAAACCAGTGTCCTCCTGCAAGGCAGTGTTAGTCTACGTTATGGCTCAAAACCGTGTTTGGAAACCCTTCGCGACAGGTATACTTTGAATGCCAAATCTGTGAAGTGGAGAAAGTCATGGGACCGGAACTTTCCCAACTCATCTCCCAGTCCCGCAACTTTCACCTCGCAGCTCAGGATTGTACCTTGTAAGGAACATTTTCCTTGACATGCATACAAAAAATTAAACTTCAAAACTTACTCTGGCAGAAATGATTTTGCTGAAAAAAAAGTTTAATTGATGAAAACAAGCGAGGAAGATTGCAGTAGATTTTGACACAAGATTCCCAGCGATAGGTTGGACGTAAATGAGAGCAGTAGGACAGACGTCATCTGTTCGTATGGTTAATACTAATTAGACTAGTTGGGTTTGGCAGTTGCCAAGAATACGTTATAACGTGAGATTTTTCACTGACCATTAATACGTCTGTCCCATTTCGTGGTGGAAAAACAGAGGGACAAAAGAGGCCCAAATAAGGTTTCTGGTTTAACTTACCGCTGTACTGTACTGTACAAATTTTTACGCACTCACCTAAATAGGCAAGCCACGTACCGGTCTGTAGATTTATCCGTTATTGTCGAATGCACATGTTCTACAAATTGTAAACACTTTGTAGTAAGGAACCAAAAAGAAGTTAGTTTCGTCAAGCTTCAAAATTACAGACTTTTGTTTTTGCACTATAAAATTGAAATGTAACTTTTGCACTGATTGAAATGGTTATAAGGCTTGTGTCAATTTCGTTTGAGATGCAGCAGTTCAACAGTATTTCCAAAGAGCGCGCTGATTTTGAGTTACGCACTGTAAAGCCACGTCCAACACCTGCCTCGTCTCCCGTTCAACTGGTGTGTATGTACCGCCAGAGCAGATGAAGAAAGGTAGTACGATCTTCCTTCCAGTGCATTTACGAAGTCGTATACTCTATAGCAAGCGGATCAGAAAGAAACTGTAAAGAATAAAAAGTCGAAATCTTAACACACTGCTGAAGCAGCACGACGGGAGAGCGAAATGGAATGACGAAGGACTCTTTTTGACCACTTATTTTCACCACTGGGACTACTGGCCCTTTCTCCATGCAAAAGAAAGTGGGCACGCAGTGGAATACTTTTTCATAAACTAGAAAAAGCAAGAAACTTTGTAGCTCCCTTTCTCGCTTTAAGGCGTTGTAATAAAAGCTCTTTTGACGGCCCTAAACTGGCCGCAAAGCAAACTTTAACTACTGTTTTTTCTTCTTTCTTGGCAGCTAGCAATTTGAGTGAAGGACGGTTTTTACGAGGACTTACAATAGATAAATTATTTTTACCACTTTTAAGTTTTCTATTGCAAAGAACTAGTTAGTCAGCAAAAAAACCCATTAATTAATGCTTTGTAGACATTATAGATGATGTTTATGCATTTTATGCGTCGTTTCCTGATTTTACGTCATTTTGGGTCGGACATTGCTGGAAGTTGTGGATATTTGCTTAGAGATATGGACATACTTGTCAGTTATGGATATACTTTATCAGTTTTTAGTCAGTATTTAACGTTTAATCTATATCATTAGCGTATTTTGTTTGAATATTCGAGTTAGGGTCGAGAAGTGCTGTATGGGAAGTGCTATAAGGGAAGTGCTGCTGCCTTGAAAGAAAGAAACAAAAACTAAAGACTAGAAAAAAAGAAAATCACATGACCAAGGAACGGGACATTTTAGCGCTTATCGAAAGGAAAGATGATCTCCACCACGTTCTTGAAGAAAGTGGGGTGTTCGCTTTTGCTCGCGGAGAAAGGCATGCGCTGGCTTAGCAAGTAGTTCACGATGGCCCACTTACTTTCGAATAGATATGAACAACGCTTTTTGTTTGACACAGGCAAACCAAGCACCGGGAAAATAAGTCGTTACATTAGAAACGTAGGAGTTTTTTCAAAGCGAAGCAAGATTAAAAAAGGATATAGGTATTCGATATCGGTGTTGTTCAGGTACTTCAATTGTCTACTTGGGCAGAAATTCCGGGCTCAGATTAAAAAAGAAATACGTGATCTTCATCAATTTTATAGAAGCCAGATTTTCAGACTTGAAAATTAGTTAACGTTACGGTTACGTAGTTTGTTAAACTAGATTTGATCAGCTTCGCAATGATTGGTTGAAATCATGCAAATCGATCCCTTCATACTGGAATACAATAGTGTTGTTTAATAGATTCTTAGAATGAAAATAGATTCGACTCAGGATAGATCTACTTGCATTATATACACGATTTTTGTATTAAACGAGTAGAAAGAATCTTTGTGATCATCTGTTGTAATGCTTATGTAATACTTACATAGTACGATACGTGATACTTTTTATGTTACACAACGGAAGACCTTATCGTGAATGCTGTAAGCTATTGCTGTTATTTAGGTGATTTCTATCTCGGGGATGTACCCGTTGGACTTTCACGTATTAGATAGGAGGAGATCTTTACCCTCGTTCGGTTTCACCGCTTGCTTGTAGCTACATATGCTAATTTTGCGGTTCCTTTTACGGAATGCGAGCTAGAAGAATGCACAAATGGAATCTCCTTAGCTTAACTGTGGGATATAGTGCTGTATTATATATTTTTAGCTGCTGATATGGAGTTAGAGGAACGATACAGTACGTGCACTCTACCAATCCATTCTAGTGAGTTTGAAACACCTGGTAAACCTTATTTAGTCAAAGAATAATTTTAAAAATTCTAACATTGCAGAAAGAAAGAAAACAAAAAGCATAAATCCTTGTCCCCTAGTTGTTCTCGTTAATCTTTGATTCCTCTTTGATCGGAAAAAGGTTTGTCTTAGGCCGACAGCAAAAACTATAATTTTTTATACTATTGCCTTAATTAATTTGAAATATGCACATTATTTTTTTATCGACTAAAACAGCAACATTGCGAATTTGAAAAGTGTATCCCTATAGACACTACTTGAGTGCATGCTCTAAGAAAACTTTCATCCAAATTGAGCACACGGTTATAGAGTTATCTTGTTTGCGTTTTTATGCTCAGAAGCCATGCGCGTTCATATATGCCCATGCTAAGTACTGCGCTCCTCTTTGCGGTAGCTTGAGTTTAACTAATCTGGAGCTTTACTATTTTTATTTTTTTTATTTAGGAGCTTTCGGCATACCAACATACCGCTCTTAATCATGCATGCATATTTCTTTCATTTCACAAAACTAATCAAGGGTGAAATTGGAAAATAGCAGATTAAGAATACTCCTAAAAATATAGAAGTCTTGGGTCACTTCTGTTTATTATAGAATCGAAAATTATATTCTCGTGGACGGAGCGGGTACATAATTATAAACTGAGACTATTTCATGGCAGTTCAATTTCGACTAGGTCTCTTGGTATACCCCAAGCGCATATAGTCATAAACACAATCATATACATCATAAATTCACGCAAAGCCAGGCTTACTTCCAAGTCATTGTGAACTTAGAGATGATATCCTACTGTCCCCCTGTATATCCAGTAATAAAATGCAAAAAACGTTAGCAAATCAACACATGTCTGGATCCGCGTAGTTAATCGCTCGCAATGCTTCACTAGACAATTCGTTTCTTTCTTGCAAAATCATACCACATTTTTCCTTGTCACACCGACTGCGACAAAACACATATGGACAGTGTCGCACATGTCTAGCATGCAATACTCGCGGCAGCAATGCTTCACGCTCGTGATTCTCTCCTTTAAAACTGAGCCCAAATATACAACCTCTGAAGCCGGAATGGAATGGCAGATATGACGGTAAAGCCGAAAGGTTATAGGCTTGGTGTCCCCCGACATAAAGTTCGTCAACATTAAGTGAATGCAACATGCCAGGACTTCGTGCTGAGACTCGGGGCTGGGAATCTACTTGCAACCAAGAAACACGTCCCTTCCTCCCCACACCTATTCGGTGAGCTCCAACTTCTGGGTTTACGGGAAACGGCGTAAAAATGCGGCGCGTGCCTAAAGTAGCCAATTTGTAGTAAAGTTAAAAAAAAAAAAAAAAAAACTTTCTCTCTTACCCGATCCTAGATCCCACGTCAAAGCCACATGACCCCTAACCAAACTAACGGCCAGAAAGTCAGCATTTTTGTCATTGGCTTTCTTCCGACCGTCAGATTTGCCCATGTAGAGAACAACCGCTACTTGAGTTAAGTCCTGTGTCACAAAGTGGACTTGTAGCTCAAAAGCTTCTTCCATATTAGCAGGAAGCTCGTAGGAGATGTACGATGCGTACCCATTTACGGAACCTTGCAAGAGAGGGCGCCCCATTGAGAAGTCTAAAAGCACAACGTTGACCAACTTAGGCTCCCGTATACCTTAGCTTATTGATGGGAAAAATTCACCGATGGCACTGATAGTCTGTGTTGTTTTGCGAAAGACTTGCGTAAGCAAGTAAGAAAATAAATAGACAGCTAATTGCGGGCAAAGTTTCTACGTTTGTTTTGCTTCCGAAAAGTACGATTTGTTACCACAGTTTGCTGTAGCAGCACAATGTACCAAATCAAGTCGTCAGACTTTCGGAACAAGAT
>RJJA01000238.1:1215-23907 GCA_003724045.1 Lepidurus arcticus | reverse complement strand
TAGCAGCTAGTGCACAACCAAAGAACAGATTTTTAGGTAACGTATTTCTCATAGTTCCAAACTTCATTTGCATATTGCTTATTAACTACTCATTGGAAAAAATCGTACTTTGGTTGTGCACTACCTGTGAGCAAACTCAAGAGCCTGGTAAAATAATTTTTTCATGAAATGCACTGGTTTTCTCACAAAAGTGTTCCGAAATTCCCCATGCTAACCGCCTATACCGAGCTAAGGTATACGGGAGCCTTAAATGTCGTATTTTTGTAAACAAAAATACGCAAAATTTTAAAGATGGATTAATTTACCTTGCTCGCAGAAATCCCCTTGTCTTTCGTAAGGACACAGACAAAGTGTCAAATTCCCCGAGGCAAGGCACGTACCGCCTGCCAAGCAAGGGTTCACGATACAGATTTTTCGTTCACAAAACTCGCCATCAAACCTGTTTAATACATTAAATAATGAATTTTTTGACAAACTTGACTATAAGTGCTAAATCATGTTACCCAGAAGGGCAGAGACAAATAGGTCCCGTGTCGCTGTCTACGCAAGTTCCTTGATTCATACAATTGCGCGTTGCACAATAAGGCGAGAGACATTGCGCGATTGACCAACCTCCAGTCGCATTTAAGAAATCGATTAGAACGCCTTGGACGTACAAAGAAATCACGCAACCGCGAAATCCATTTAAAAACTGCGCTGCTGCTGGTTTCACGGCAGACGCTGGTATTCCTCCGAGATGCAAGAGTCGAGGCCACAGATTCCCCCAAGCATTTCCCTCAACTGCTTGTCTTCCTTCCAATGTATACGTACTGTTAAGTCGAACAGATCCCAAGCATTGTCCGCCCCTCAGCCATGCAGCCCTAAGTAATAGTGAATTGTCAAAATGAAGTTTAGTAAAGTATTGCGTCTACCGGAGAGCCAGTTCGTGAATAAACCCGTTGCTGACGTTTTGTTTCGTTTCCATCATGCTCATATGATGGTTCCCGCAAGAGAAACGAAATTTAAGGGTACCGTATTCCAAGTAGACCAGAAAGAATCGGTTGAACTCGTATTCCAAGCCGTCGTGCAAAAATAAAAGGATTCCGCTACTCATCACGGATTGGAACTTGATAATCACTAGCAACTCGTCTTCCCAGGTCGTATTGCCCCTACCCAGATCGAAAGTTAGGTGAGAATGGCCGTAAAACGCGGGAGTAGTAACGTTAAGGGGGATTTGGCAGTGCAATCCTTGAAATCGCCAAGGACAGCGACATTGCGGACCGTTTTGGGTCGCGATACACGAACCACCATTGAGACAGGACCAATAAAAGCAGGACAAGTTGTAATCGTACGTAGAAAAGGTTTCCATATCCTTTGTCCAAGAACTTTGGTCTCGCGTAGTTCGAGTTAGCGTCACCATGTCCGTCCTGTTGTGGGTCAGGAGTGGAGTAAACACACTCAATGTTGAATGTATGGTACTAGCATTTACACTGACAGTAGGGGTCAATTCTGCAGAAGTCTCCAACTCGTCACTTGGTGTTGATACCTCCAGTGTAGTAACTTCCTTGTCAATGCTTGAGCTAACAGAGTATATTTCTTGAGTGCTCATGTCGCTAGTATCCCCACGTTTGCCAGTTGTTCTTGCAGCATCCAGGAAAGAAGTCCCTTCCCACGGAATTGTTGATAGCTGAGAAAAATCTTCACTGACTGTCACGGTAAGGAATTCTTGGCTGCTTATATCTGACGTATCCGTTTTTCCCGCGGAATTTTCGTCTGTCCTAAGCGTAGTTGATACAGACGTAACACTAGATAGATCTGTGTCAGAGCCGCTTTCTGTAACCCCGGACCAAGTTTGTGACCGCGAACTAAATTCCTCTGTAGAAAACACTGAAATATCCGTGGCATCTCCGTCTGTAACAGCAAGTGAAGTAAAAGGTAAATCTGTTTTACTGAAAACTCCACTGTCAGTACTGACTTCAGCTAAGCTAACCAAACCGGAAACAGCTTGACTGGATGGGTAATCGTCTTCACTAGTAACTTCAAATGATTCTGTTGAAAGGTCCATCACGCTTGTATCCTCCACGAGGGTGGTATCAGCTACTGTAATAACTGTGGTGCTAGGAACAGAAACAGTGTCACTTTCCGTGTCAGAGGTTGTCTCACTGAACTGATCTGGCTCTGAAGATCTAATGGTATCGTCCGGCTCATGAGTCTGACTTGAGCTTGCAACCGACACTTCGTTAGTAATTGGGTAAAGGAATTCTGTAACGTTAACGTCTTCGGTGCTCATACGTGTTGATAGCGTGTTCCATTCTGATTCTGTAAACTTGTCAACCACAGTTGCTGTTTCATTAAATAGCGTACTAATATCTGTTGCATCTGTGTAATCCTCCGATAAATCTTCAGTAACGGTAGTAAGTTTAGGAAATTCTGAAGAGAAAGTCGCTGAAACCGATTCCGTTTCAGAACTGTCAATGCCGTAAGACATATCTGTCTGCTGGGAAGTCTGAGCTAAGCTTGAAAACGAATCAGGGACCTCTGAGGTCGTAGCCTCGTTTGTAGACAACGACGACTCACTAACAATCGCTGTTGAAGTATTCCAGAAGCTTTCTGATACATAATCCTTTAACGTTGTTTGTTGACTAGCGTGAGACTCCGTGTCTGTTGAGTACATGTAGACACTTATGTCGTCCGTCACTGGAGATGATTCGGTGACAATCACTGAAGACACACTATCCTGATCTACTGTCGTTATATTGTAATACGTATATGTGCTGTTATATAATGCAACGGTGCTTTGGTCGGGCTTTTCAGTGAAATACGATGTATCATTCAAGTACGTCATTTCGGTAGTACTCGAATAGGCCCCGGTTACGGGAAAACTTGAATATTCATACGTAAATATTAGAGACTCATTGGCAAAAGAACTGACATACATATGGTCTTCAGTTGATAACTCCGTGCTAGATTCACTTACGGATTCTGATCCAAAACTTTCGGTACTGTCACCCATTTTACTCTCAGAACTGCTTTCTAAATACTCAGTAGCGAAATCGCTCACGTTGCTAATTTCTGAGGACACTAATTCAGTTGACACAGGAGTCACTTCGTTGCCTGAAGATGACTCCAGCTCGGTTCCCGTACTCACATTCTCCAGGGAAGAATCCACAGTAATAATAAAGCTTGGCTCGGTTTCTGACACTTGTGAGGCCCCAGTAGTCTCCAGAGACGTAAAGCCATCCTCGTCAGGGGAGGAAGTCGAGTTATAATACGAACTTGGCGAGACAAAAGTCCCATTCTCGTCGGTTACTTCCGAGTCTGTAGTGAATTCCAACGACAAAGACTCTGTTTCTGTTTCCCAAGTTGGTGTTGGATGAATTAAAAGCACCGAACTACTTTCATCTTCCAAAAGCACACTGGACTCCTCAATGAACAAGAAAGAATTGGCAGGTTCAAGGGCTAGAGTACTGAAATCCCATTCTTTGGAATAAGTTGCTGGGTAATCAACGTCTAACGACTTCCAGTAATCACTCTCCATTTCAGACGTAGTTCTCGTGTAGCTCGGGTCGATTAGGGAGCTATCCAACATGTGCGTGTAATCAACCTCCTCTGTACTGCTAAACAAGTCTTTGGTATCCATCCAGGAAGTAGCTAATAGAGAAAACATCAAATCCGACATGTCTATGCTTGGCGTTGAGATTATGTCAGAATACTCGCTTTCCCAAAACGAAGGCGAAAGAACAGCAGTCAGCCCGACAGATTCAGTCGGAGAAGGAGACCACAGTAGAGTTGAAAAGTCATTGGCAACGCAGTCCCCATAGTAATCGGAATCCCCTTGGCAGCGCAAAGTTTGAGAATCATCGACAAGTAAAGTGGATGTAACAATGATGTCTGAAGAAGCCTCAGGAATATCGTAACTGTAATCCGGACTTGGCGATAAGTTAATATCCGTCGCTGCTACGATTACTGACGAAGTTTCCTCCCTTGAGACGACATCACTGACATCGAAAGTAGTCGTCAAGTTTGGTTGCAAGTCAGTAGCCCACGGATACGGCCAAGATGGTTTAGGCGCGAATGTAGGGCGGATTGTCCCCGGACATGACGTTTCATTGAAACCAATGACACACTCGCAAAACTGCCCAGTAAATGGAGGAGGACAAGAACACAAGAACCCATCTACGTCATCCAGACATGATCCACCATTGAAACATCTGTTGAAGAATTGTAAAGCATGATCACTTCATGTCTTTTTGGATTACCTAAACTATATAAACGCTAAACAATGAGGAATACACGTACTTCGGTTCAGGGAGACATTCGTTGTAGCGGTATTGGCAAAAAATACCATTATAATCCGGCACACAGTAACAACGAAATTGGTCGCCTTCCATCACGCAAAGGCCATCATGCAAACAAGGGTTGCGCTGACACAGAATTAATTGACTTTCGCAGTTTGGTCCCGTAAAACCTTTAGAAATAACTCATTCGCCGTTTGTTGACATGTAAGACTAGAAAAATCAAGGCAAAGTTTACCAAAAGGGCAAGCACATTGATAAGAACCTATCAAATTAAGACAGGCGCCCCCATTTTGACAAGGACCTGAACCACATTCATCCACTTCTATTTGACAAAGAGGGCCTTCCCAACCTTTACAAGCAATAAAGGTTAATGAATTTCAAACAAGGTATAACATCAGTTGACCTTATACTAACCTGACGTACAGTTGCAATAAAATTCGGCACCTTGCCCATCAATACACACTCCTCCATGAAGGCAACGTGTGGCTGGCCAAGTTGCGTTACACATTGATACGTCCACTTCGCAATGAACTCCTTTGTATGTAATATATGTAGTATAATGTAGTATAATAAAAAATATATTGAAATAAGAAACTACAAAACGAACGGACCTTCATAGCCAAACGGACAAGTGCATTCATAACCACCAGTTCGATCTCGACAGGACCCTCCATTCTGACAAGGATTAGACTCACATTCATCTATCTCTTCCTCGCAGTGGCTTCCTATATAACCGTGTAAGTAAAAGTTAATAAAACCGGGAAAACCGGGATTGTCAATCATGTGACTGTCTAAAGCTGGCTTTCATTTATGTTGCCAGGCATGCTAACGAGCACGACAAACTAACCCGAGATTAAGGTCATCAGGAATCTGAGCACGCACGCCAACAAACTCTATTCGATGTCACCAAGCTTTTGATGCACCGTGTAAGCAGACCGTGCCGTATAATAATTTCCTTACCCCACTAAAAGCCTCTTCGTGCCAGGTACCGTGGGGCTTTTTTTTCGTGCCTCCCCACTCATTCGCACACATTTAGCTCATCGATCTTACGTTACGAAGCTTTGACCCCCCCTTTTCCCTTCTTTTTCTTATTATTACATATTGCTACCCGCGCGTGCTTCCATGTACCCAGAGTACTACAGGAATTTGTGGAGAACCTCACCTCGATAAGCTGGGGCACAAGTACACTCAAACGTGGCCACCAAATCGATGCAGGTTCCGCCATGTAAACAAGGGGAGGACCAACACTCGTTCCATTCCGTCTGACACTGATGCCCAGTGTATCCATCCTCGCAATAGCATGCATATGTGCTATATAATGAGAACTCCCATGTTATTGAGAACCAATCGAACCCAATTTTTGCTTTCTTGGGACGCGTAAAGGATTGCATAAAGTTACCTGTTGAGATCATCCATGCAAACGCCATGGACACAAGGATCGCTAAGACATGATAGTCCTCCAAAGACCAGCGGAATATTCCACAGACACACAAGCCAAATCGATAGGGTAAACGAGAAGAGATGAGTAGCCATAATTAGGCACTTACCAACCTTTACTATGGAATCTCCGTCAACTGTTTGGCACGGTATAGTTTGCTAGTATACGAGGAATCATGCTGCTACATATGTCCCGACCGGTTCCGCTTATCCTGACCGGTTTCCGAGTCAGAAATATACTTCTACGGAATATTATACGCCACGTAGGTAAGACGCAAGTTTTCAAGAGAGGGCAAGTCTATTTCAACGTTCCCATGGCAGCGAAATAATACAGAGCACATTCCAGCGCCAAGCGGGGTGGGTTAACAAACAGTTGCGAGAAATGTGGTTTCAGTCACGGAGCTTTGCTTTGGACAGTTTCTGTACGCTTTTTTGGCTTAACGACATGCAGTCAATACATGAGGAGCGTATGTCAAGAGTTTGGTTGACTTGCGCTATAGTGTTTTGTATTTCTAAAGTACAGGTTGGGGCTGATACGCGTACCGGTTTGAGAATCACTTGAAGAACTATTGGCTGCTACCGAAAAACAATGCAATGAGCCGACAACTGAAGTAGAGAATCGACGTTAATCTTAGCGGTCCCAGACGGAATTACTGCTGATTCATAGGGTTTATTATTGTATTTATCATGTCTGAATTTTACATACATAAAAAGAATTTTCATTGAGTATTGGGTAACAGTTGGTCATTTTTTTTATATTTTAGAGTAAGGCTCTATCTTGGCTAAATATCTTTGTCGAGTCTTTTAGAAAAGCGTTAATAGATGGGAACATCTTTGGGTTTGTTAGGAAGGATTCGGCGTTGAAGTGAATTTTGTGTTTGGAAAGTTCTCTAAGTAATATTGCCCCGGGTCTATTTAGCCATACACAGTTGAAAAATACATGTCTAAGGTCTTGGAGGATGTGTTCTCCGCATGGGCAATATGGGTTGTCTGATCTTTTGATTCTGTATAAGAATGCTCTTGTTGGATAATGAGGCTTTCTTTCTTATTTGTTTGCGGTTCGTTTATGAACTTTGAAATTGGAGAAACAAAGATTTAGGGACAGCTCCTTTAAGATTTCACGGAAAGAGAAAAAGAACACAAAACAAAACCGGACTGGCTCAATTAAGATTTTGTTAGCCATAATTTCTGTCTTGATGCGTGTTATCCTGCTTGTGGTTTAATGCCCAGAAACAATGCGCGTTCATATAAAACCAGCAAAACACTGCGTGCTTTCTTACGTGTAACAAGCTAAGCTGTAATTTACAACAGTTGTTGCGGAGTAGGAACGCGACGTTGCATGAATGAGTGTCCATAAAAATGCTGTTCTTTCGATCCGAGTTGGACTCGGATCGAAAGAGTTAGACTCGGGGAGTGTGCTAAATTTTGACACAGCAGATCCTGACTCGACTCTGTTACGCCGCGCTATAGTGCGACGCGTTTAGCCACACTTATACGAAAAGCCACTCTATGCGAAAAGCAAGTGGACCGTCGAATGTTGGAGTATCGTGCTGCCATCCCTAGTCTGTGCGTCTGTACTGGTGTTCGTTTATTACCCAAATGACTGAAAATACGTCTACCATTATTTTCCTTTCATGTAAGTTTATCAGGGACTCCTTTACTTCCCTTACCTTAATTTGTAGATTGTTCGTTACTTTGTTTTCCGTATGCTGCGGAAATTTTAAAACATTAATACAACCGATACCAGATGCCGTCGAAGCTTAAAAAGTCGCTATCGTCAGCTGTTCCCTTCTGGTCATTTGGCCTACTTTTTGGGGTTTAACGAAAAGTTCTGTTTTTTTAGGCGTGTCACTATGCGTCAAAAATAGTCTTGAATCAAAATTAGCCTAGTGTTGTTTGCGTTTGTTATAACTAAGACGAGCTACCGAGATTGTAAGAAAGCCAAAGGAGCTGGCGTAACTGAGGTAAACTAAGACAAATAGAAAATATGTATGTATAATATACTAATTAGACATAGATAAAACGTCTGAACGACGTTCTAGTGTATATTGTCACCAAAACGTCAGCGGCCATCAGGAATGGCAAAAGTAGACATTACTTTTACTTATTGATTGACAAAGCCTGTTATAAAAGAGAACATGAAAATTAAAAGAATTAATCAAATTTGGGTTAATAAAAGAATGCTTATTCTAGTTTGCTTAGCTTTAAGCAAACTAGCTTAGCTTTAAACTTCTTAGCTTTAAGTGTCCTGTCTTACTTAATCAAAGACAAAGCAAAGCTGTATGCTTTTAAACCTATTTTTCGTTCTTGACTCGTATTAGTAGTAGGTAAAGTATAGTTGTAGAACAGTGTGCAACATATCGTGCTGCCCTTGTCCCGGCATCTTTTAAAACAGTACTGTTTACTGTCCACTCACTTCTGCAGTGAGTGATACTTGGACAATAGTGAGTGTGTCTTAATTTAGTGGAGATTAAGCTATGCTGCTTGCGTACGATTGCAAGCTATTCAGAACACTTGTAATCTTATAATTATTAAAAGCACACGGTAAGTCTTGCCCATAATGTATGATTTGGAACGATTACTGTAGGACGAGTCCTTCCCATGCAGTTATTTGTAACTTACCTGCTAAGTTTTGCCTTTGCACGTGTCACGTCAGCCATATTGTTTTACATACTTAATTGTAAACTTTTAAGTGATATCTTGGTTTTGTTAAAGTAAAAAATGTATAATTAACTTAGCTAGGGTCAAACAACATGTATTATCTTTGATTGTACTGTAGGTTTCATTGAATAAGAAAATTATAAGTGAGTCATGTATCCTGCTTAGATTACAAACGGGGTTCCGATTACCGGGACGAACGCTACTAACTACACAAGATATGAAATATAATACAACAGAAAACTCTTTTTACTTTGCTAAAACAAGGCGTGGTAGTGCTTAGCAAGGCAACGTTTTTTATTGTTTTGTTTTTTCAGAAGCCAGAGGGGAAACATGAACAAACCGAAACCGTATTCCCGGAACCCAGACGATGCAGGACGTAAACCTCGGAACGCTGTCGGATCTGGCCGACTGGTCGTTGCTTCCTATGAAGACAACGTAGTTGGTCAGCCTGAGAATACAGCCGGAGGAGAACAAGGTCGTGGACGAGGTCGCGGAAGGGGTCGAGGTCGGGGTCGTGGTCGTGGTACCACCTGGCCAAATGAGCAAATCGTTCGACCGAATAACAATGGAGACCCGGAGGGTGCCGGTCGCGGAAGAGGACGGTCGTCGCGTGTACTGTATGATCACGAAGAATGGCAACAAGAGATGGCGCCAGCTGCCGAGGGATCCACAACCGATCAAGGAGAGGTTTCCCGTAAGGGAAATAAGGCTCCGCTTTGGACCTTGCAAGACTTCTTGAAACTCAAAGAGGCCGACGCTACGAACATTTCCTCTCAGCTGACCAATCCCAAGCGAGATTTTGCCGGTTTTGTCAAATCCGACGATTTGTCACCGACCACTGTGGAAACGATTTTCTGCGTGTTGGGCAAACTGACGAGCGAGAATGGAGCCAACGTCCAACCGAGCACTTTTACTGACATTTTCTTGATCTTAACAGAAGCTCGGTTCTTCGACCGTTTGTCTTCTGTGGCTACTCTCTTAGCAACCAATTTCAAGACCCGGCTTGATGAGCGGGAAATTCTAATCAACCGTTTACTGCAAAACATGGCTTCCTACTTTAAGGTCGTCATCTTCGCCATTCCACACTCGGCTTGCAATGCAATCAGTCCAAAATTCTTCGCTAATTTCATGGCGCTTAAACCCATTATCGAGCTGAATGGAATTAACGTGCAAGACACTGTCTTTGCGTCGTTTCGGGAACTGGATTTCTTGTTCCAGGAAGAGCTGAACTCCAGAAAAGCCGAAAAAACGACTCAGCCGACCGAGTCTTTGCTGCGTCAGTTGGATTCGCTTGAAGTTCGTCCGCCTGATAATTTCCGCCGATTAAGCGTCATGCCGACCATCGAAGACTTGGTTGCTAAGCATAAACCCTTCCTGCGTCCGTTAATTATCCAAGGAGAGTATCCATCCGTGGCTGAATACCTTGACGTTCAGTTCCGTTTACTGCGGGAAGACTTTTATTACCCCTTACGCACCGGAATTCAAGAATATATGAAATACACTCGGATCAATGGCGTTGGAGAGAGCAAGCGTAAAAAGAAACTCCGTTTCGATAACGTACGGTTGTATTTTGAGGTCAAAGTGGAGAGTTGCCAGGTCACTTCTGGCTCTCACATCATCTCATTTTCGGTGGAAGGCTTACAAACTGTCCAGTGGGACTGCTCTAAGCGATTGCTCTTTGGGAGTCTGCTTATTCTAACGTCAGACAATTTTCGATCCATTTTACTGGCAACCATAATGAACCGCAAGCCAGAAGAGTTGGCCAAAGGTCGTTTGGAAGTCAAATTTGAGGATTCCGAGTTGCACCAAGAGAAACTAAAGAAGGTGTTTACTATGGTGGAATCCAACGTTTATTTCGAAGGTAAAAGAAAATTTTCCCGTCCCTTTTACAAGTACTGTGTGTCTTAAGCCGTTTTTCGCAATTTCGCAAAAAGCTTACGTTATGATTTACCTTTCAATTTTACCACCATTGGTACTTGTTGATTGAAAATTTTTAGGATTTAAAATGGTCGTCGTTATTATCTTAAATTAACGTTGTTACCATATTGTTAACTGCTTACATTTTCTATTACATTATTTAGCATGTATATTACTTCTATGGATAAATGTTGCGTTGATTTGCGTTTAGTTTGCTAACAAAACGTACAACAATTTTGGCAATAGAAAATGTGGTACTGTTAAGGCCCCTGTATAACTTAGCTTGTTACACCCACGCTTCCATCAACAAGCTAGCAGGAAAACTTTATTAGCACTTGCGCAACTTGCGTTCATTTTTTAAAAGCTACAATAAAATAACTGTCATTTCCAGTTTCTCCATTTTTTTACGCCTAGATGAAACATAATTTGCATTTTTCAAATTATTGAAACAAAAAACCGAAGAAGTAAAACTGTCGCGCTCTCAGTATTCGTACTATCTACATTACTGTCAAGAAATTTAGTTGAAAAAATTTGCAGTTTTTACCCATGCTTCTGTGTTCCTTATGTCATGGTTACTAAAGAAAGCTGAGCTATACGGGAACCTTGACGTTAGCTTAGGGGGATTACCGATGGATTTATAGTGTTACAGATTCTTTTCTTTTCTTAATCTTCATCGTAAACAAATTTTGACTTGAAACTTGCTTTTCTTTGTATGGTTTGAAGCTTACCGGAGCACCCTGGAAACGCTCCAGAAGATTGCGGACAACGAATTGGCCTTGAAGGAATACTTCCTGGGTCAAATGAAGCAACCTCGTTTGCCCAAATACCTTCAAGAACGTACCCGAGTCGCTTACGACCTAAGTTGCATGATAAAAGATGAGACTCCGGTGTCTTCTCGTGAAGAAGGTCGACCCGGTGTGGAATCTTTGATTCAAAGGGGAATCGCGATGGCTGGTTTAGGGAGTTCTAGATCTAGATCGCGTGAACTCGAAGGTGTGGATGTACTAGATCCCAATGCATGGCCTGCACATGAAGATTTAAACATGGACAGCAGTCAAGCTGCCGCTTTACATGCTGCTTTAACCCAAGAAGTAGCCATCATCCAAGGTCCACCCGGTACGGGTAAAACATTCCTGGGCTTGAAAATCACGCAAGCCTTGTTGGAGAACTCGGAACTCTGGCAAGGCAAATTTAGGTCCCCCATCGTGGTTGTGTGCTACACCAACCACGCTTTGGACCAGTTTTTGGAGGGAATGATGTCTTTTACCAGGAACATTATTCGCGTAGGTGGACAATCGCGTAACGAAAACTTGGCGCAGTTTTCACTGAGTCGCCGTCGTTACGCTGAAGGTTATCGGCGCCGCCATGATTTGACGGCTTGGTCCTACAGCGTCAAAGACCAGATGGACAAGCTCTTGGGTCGCATTTTGTACTTGGAAAATGGCGTCAATAGCATGGCCCACGTGGGGATCGCTAGTCGTCAGGTCTTGCACGAATGGGGCGTGTTAAACGACAATGCTCTACGCTTTTTCCAAACTATAACTCTCTCAAAATGGCTTTTCGTAGAACGGGAAACCGTCTTGAGGGAAACCGTCTTCAAATTCCGGGGAAACTGTCTCCAGCAAGTTTCTCTCATACAAGGACCTTCTGCAGTGCGAACGCCCGTTCCCGGTACGTCTGCCGCGACAGAAGCTAACCCAGCTCCGGCAGCGCAACAAAACGCTGCGACTAATGACGAGGAAGAGGAATGGGAGAAAGAAGAAATTGACGACATTCTCGAACAGCGTTTGGCGTTCGAAGAAGACATTCGTCGCGATATCTTGGACTTGAAGCAACTGCTAGAAAGATGCAAGTTCCCGCCGTTTCTCGAATATGGCTTACCTTATATTGACGAGGAGATCGAGGACTTGAACAGTCAACTGAGCGAAGATTCTCCCGACAAAGAGTTTACTAGAGCGTATCTGGTGCGTTTGCAAGTCCGACGCGCATTACTCGCAGACATCCTCAAATGCATCCCAGCCTTGACTCCAAAGATTGCTGAAGAACTGATGGCAAGGCCCAATATGTGGCAGATGAGCATTACAGAGCGTTGGATGCTATACGGGTACTGGCGACAACAGCTGAAGGTGCGAATGGAAGCTGAGGCGCAGAACCTAACCGAGGATTACTATAAACTCAACCATAAGAAGAAAGACATTGAAACGGCAGAAAACGCCGAACTTTGCCAGCGGGCAGCTGTTGTCGGGCTCACAACCACTGGAGCGGCTAAACATCGCCAATTATTGCTCTATTTGAAGCCCAAGATTGGTATGTATAAGTTCTGTTATGTTTAATTGATGAATTCTAAACTTTTGGGGCTTCCAGTAATTGTGGAAGAAGCGGCTGAAGTGCTAGAAGCACATATAGTTACGTCCCTTTCACCGCATTGCGAACATCTAATCCTAATCGGTAAGTAAAGTACAGTGCAATCCGCTTATATGAATATGTCCTCAATCTGCTTATATGACCGGACGGACATCATTCATATATGCGGAATATTACAAAATACGAAGTTACCTTAGGTTTACAATGTTTAGTGGGACTAAAACGGGACCGTAAACTTTTCATTGAATTAGGCGGATTATTCAATCAACCGTTGTTCAAATAATTGGAGTCCACTGTAATTAACTAGCCCGTAAAGATCACTATATTGTCACCTAAAAACAACTTTACCTTTAAAAAATAGAGCAAAATTTAGTTCCAGGTAATTTTTTCTTTCTATCATACGTTAACAAATAACTAAGCTATTAAAGGAAAAATCTTCTAAATAATGTGGTTATGTGGCTTTTGTGCATCAGGCATACCGATCCGTGGTATGTGGGAGATTTGTTTATTGTTTAAGCGTGAAGGTAAACCATAATAAACGTCGTAAGCCTCGCCTTGAGCCTTTCGTGACGTCAAGTGCAAAAGTTTGCATGCCATTTATGTACGGCTACATAAACAAAGGATTTTCTAAGTAGCGGTTATAACATTAAGAACAACTTAACCATAATTTAAGTTGATATAACTAAGGTCCAATCTTCTGTGTATAAACATAGAAAAATCGCCCTTGTTACGGTTTTGGTGTTACTACAGCCTAGTTATCAACACCGGAAACTTCGTCCTTGTTACGGTTTTGTTACTAAGGTCTATTTTCTTTAGCTATGCTAAAGCATACGAATGTCTAAGAATGGAAGCAAACAGTAACCGTAATAACAATAAGTGCCCGCGAGCCACGCCTTTACACGTTCGTGACGTTATGACAAAAACTTTGCATGCCAATAGCTCGTACACGGACTTTCAGAAAATTGTAAAACAACGTTCGTCGTTTTTAAAATAATCTATATTAAAAGTTGGCATGAACCCCAAGATTTTTTGGTGTCTTTGCTGTCTAATAATACTAATTAAAAATAATTCAGTGAATTATAGTGAATAACGTAATTTTCAATATGAGTAAAGAATCTACTGTCGTTGTTTGTCTGAAACCTTTTTTATTATGTTTCTTTCAGGAGATCATCAGCAACTTCGTCCACCAACTTCGGTTTATCATTTAGCCAAAGATTTCCGGTTGGATGTGTCCCTTTTCGAGCGGCTAATCAGGAATGGCTTACCGAGCAACAAATTGGTACTGCAGCATCGTATGCGCCCTGAAGTGGCACGGCTAATTGTTCCCCATATTTACCCTGTTTTGGAGAACCACGAGTCTGTACTCAAATACCCTCACGTTCGTGGCATCGACAAGAATGTCTTCTTTCTAACTCATACCCAAAATGAGGACGCTGTAGGCTAAAACTGTATGTGTATCTCTTGTTCTATTTACGTTTGTTTCAAAGGATTGGGAGGGTAAAAGCCATTTGAATCGACACGAGGCGGACATGGCCTTAGCATTGGCAAAGCACTTACTTCTCCAAGGCTATCAACCAAACGAAGTTACCATTCTGACGACGTATTCTGGCCAGCTGCTCCATATGCGCAAAGTATGTTTCGTTAAAGTAACAAATCTGTAAAAAAAAAAAATCAATATTTCTATAGCTCCGCAAGCAGCACGCCGCATTGAAAGAAGTGCGGATCACCATCGTGGACAATTTCCAAGGAGAAGAGAACGAAATCATAATTTTATCCTTAGTAAGGAGCAATGAAGAGCAGAATATTGGCTTTTTGCGCATTGAGAACCGCATCTGCGTCGCGTTGTCCCGTGCCAAGCAAGGCTTTTACCTGTTGGGCAATATGGATCTTCTGGAAGGCAAGAGTCAAGTGTGGCAGAAGATTAGTCAGACTTTAGCCAACCATCGAGAAATTGGCAGCTCCTTGTCGTTACGTTGTGTGATTCACCCTGAAGTGGTCACGGAAGTATCCACTGCTCGAGATTTCGCTGCGGTGGCCGAAGGGGGTTGTGAACGCAAATGCGTCACTCCGTTGCTCTGTGGGCATATTTGTCCACGCGTATGCCACGTCATTGACCGCAGCCATGCGAGACATACCTGTCGCCAGCCTTGCATGAAGATCAACTGTCCCGAAGGTCACCCGTGTCCGCGCAAATGTTACGAAGATTGTGGCTCTTGCCGTTTTAAAGTACTTCGCAAATTGCCCTGCCAACATGAGAAAGAGCTACCATGTTACATGCTGCCTTCGGACTTCTTCTGTGACGTCATCGTCAAGAAAACCTTACCCATATGCCAACACTTGGTTCAAGCTCCATGTGGCAAAGACGCAAACAACATTATTTGCACCCATAAATGCATGGTTCCACCTCCGTGCGGACATCAGTGCACTCGTAGATGTCATGCCAAACCTGAGGATGATCCCGATCATTTGGTCTACAAATGTTATGCCCCTTGTTCGCGTACCATATGCGAAGAAGGACACGGTTGCCCCGGACGCTGCCACCAAAAATGCAAGCAGTGTGAAGTTAAGGTAAACTCTTTTGATAATTTTTTTTAAGTCCACTTTTTAATTCGTTTGTTTATTTGATTTATTTATGTATGTTCATCTATTTGTTTGGATGTGTGTAGCTATTTTTACTTGGTTTAATTTAATCATATTTGTATATATTCTTTTCAGATGGAACGAGAACTGCCTTGCGGGCATAAAGCCACATTTCCGTGTTACTTCACGGAATCCGAGCGCATTTGCCCGGTACCTGTGGATCGCAATCTGTCAGCGTGTGGACATAAGGTAAAAATGCCCTGCGGTGAGTCACCTGACACCTTCAAATGCCCTTTGCCATGCGACATCCGCTTGGATTGTGGCCATCAATGTACCCAGAAATGTCACGTTTTGAAAGATCCCGATCACGAGGAGTACCGCTGCCAGAAACCATGCAATAAGACCCTAAGAGACTGCAAGCGGCAGCACTCGTGTCGCAAGAAATGCTTCGAAGATTGCGATCTCTGTGCATTTAAAGTGACCCATGACCTTCCTTGCGGCCATCGCATGGATGGGCCTTGCCACGCGGATCCAGTCGTCTTGTTTTGCGATAAACTAGTATCCAAAACTATCCCGGAATGCGGCCACTTGGTGACAATGAAATGTAGCGTAGCTCCCCATCGACGCTTTTGTACGAAAAATTGCGAGAAAAAGCTGGCCTGTGGTCACATTTGTACGCAGAAATGCAAGGAGCCTTGTTCAGAAGCCGTATGTCAGATGCCAGTTCCACTTGCCGAGAATTTGCAGTGTGATCACCCGGTTTGTGTCCCGTGCTGCGAAAGATCCCGTGGTACAATTTTTCACAGAAATAAGGAATTTTGAACTAAAATTTTTCTAAATAGAGCATAAAGGAGAAGTGTGGGAAGCCACCAAAGAAGCCATGCTCTTGAAGTGTCCCGAGCCGTGTTTTACGATATTGCCTTGCGAGCATGCATGTAAAGGGACTTGCGGTAGATGTAGCCAAGGCAGGATTCACCAAGCTTGCGAAGAGAAGTGCGGCCGACCCTTGGTTTGTGGTCATAGGTAGAGTGTCTTTTAAATTCCTTATAAAGTGACTCGTTTTAATTACTTATTGGTTTTTCTTACCTAAAGTTGCAAAGTAAACTGCTCGGTGTCATGTCCAGCTTGCACGGAGCCTTGTTCCTATCGCTGTGCACATAGCAAGTGTAACAAGAGTTGCGGAGAACCGTGTGTTGACTGCAAGGTTTGATTATAACATTAAATTCTCGTTATTGGTTATTTATTTCATTTGGTGTATTTATTTTGATTTGCAAAGGAGCCCTGCACATGGTATTGCGAGCATTATAGATGCAAGAAGCGTTGTAGTGAATTTTGTGACCGTCCACGATGTGATGAAGCATGCACCTTCAAACTCGAGTGCAGTCACGATTGCGCGGGATTATGTGGAGAGCCTTGCCCTCCGCTGTGCCGTATTTGCAATAAGGAAGAATTGACCACAATTGTCTTTGGGAATGAAGACGAGGAAGATGCCAAGTGAGGATTTTTCGTTTCTTAAGAAGGCTGACGAACTTTTTTCGCTGGTTTAGGTTCGTCTGGTTGAGAGACTGTGGCCATTGCATTGAAGTGGGTGCTCTGGATCTTTGGATGGATAAGAGTTCCACGGAGGATGAAGAGATTTTGTTAAAAGTCTGCCCGCTCTGTAAGACGCCTATTCAGCTAAGTGGACGGTACGGGAACGTTATTAAACGCCATTACAAGGACATTGTAGACGTCAAAGAGACTCTCTTTGGTAAGGAGAGTAGCTTGCGCACTCTGCTGAGACAACTCCACGGGAAGATTGCGGAAGCAGACGTACCGCACGGTAAGGAAATAATTAATAATAAGTTTTTCAGGTTTGCTTTTGAAGCAGCTTTGTAATTTTTTTTTTATAGGCGTCGGTTTTTCTCATTTAAAGCGTTGGATTGAGTATCTCAAGAACTTAACGAAGGTACCCAAGAGGAAAGGAAAATTACCAAATTTAGACCACAGTAAACGCTACCTGGTTCAAGTGCAGACAGAGATCGTTCTGGACTTGCTGAACTTAGCCAAGGAAATTGTTCTTCCACAAACTCCCACGACGAGAGACTCCAAGTCTGGAATTGCGGATGAAACCTTGCAACTGACTATGTTTGACAAACTCAATGCTCTTGTGAACGCATTGTTTTCTCGCAAACAGCGAATATCACATGCCGAGTATACGGATTTTAAAGCTGAAGTACGTCGTCTTAATCTGGTACGAGCCTTCTACGTGGTACGAAGCTGCCTCGGCTTTAAAGGGAGACAGAACGATCAGCGTTTTCAAGCCGCGTTGGGGAAAGTTCAGCTGCTTGAACGACCATTACCTCTTACGATGGATCAAGAGAAAACTATCGAAGTGGCTTTGGCAGAAATGGGAGAAATCTTGCAGACAGGGTTAGGCATTAGCGATCGAGAACGGATCGAAATAGTAAAAGCTTTACAGCTCCCTAAGCAAGGGCATTGGTACAAGTGTCCTAATGGGCATATTTACGTGATAACAGAATGTGGCGGGGCAATGCAAGAAGGCGTTTGCAATGAATGTGGCGCCAAGATTGGAGGGGGAAGTCATAGATTGCTAGGAGATAATTCAGTAGCTTCCGAAATGGATGGTGCCCAGTATCCAGCTTGGCACTAATTAGTGCCAAGCTGGATTCTGGGTACTGGATTTAAATCCTTGTCAAAGGTCTGATAAGCATTTCTGTTTTTTTTTAACGAACGTTTGGATAAATATCTTTGCCTTTTTTAGGGGAGATGATTTTTACTGTATGTGGTTTTGGTTATGGTTTTCATAATTATTCTGTTCAGGCGATTTTTATTTCGTGGCATGTTCGTACAAAGATTCCGTATTATTAACCAAGCCTTGTAAGTCGTGTATTTCAAGCACGACATTCCGTTTTTGCTTTGAAAATTCCTTGTCCTAATCGGAAAATTGCTTGTTCTTTTCTTTCTTTTGGTGTTCCTAACAAACTATATACAAAACTACAATTATAATGAACGTTGAATACATTTAATCAAGACGTGTTTGGTCACTGAGAAGATAAGCTTAATATTAACGAAAACGGATATTAGCCATTTATTCGTTATAAAGACAGGATAACTGCCAAGTATGTTTAAGAAATGTAGGTGTGTTCATAGGATTAATCCCGTTTGTCATACGCATTTCCGAATCGTCTATCCGATGGCAAGTGATAAAAATGTCTAAACTTAATTCAAGTTAACGAAAAATGAAATGTATTTTAAAAGCTGTAATTATATTAATCTATTCGGAATTTCCAACTTCCTAAGAAAGCGTTTTCTCAGGATCTTTATTGCTGGTACTTATGTAAACCAAGACGCTTTTTCATGCAGTATAATGTACATTTTTGGCGTTCTTGTGAAAACCCAGTTCACTGGAATTCCCCAAGAAGTCATCGTTTGCTGGTCGCTGAAGTAATCCCTATTATTTGGCCGGAGGGAGCCTAAGGGATTCAAAAGCGTTGAACGAAGTCCAACTCGCGTTTAAACTAAATTCTTTAGTCCCGCCTCGTGCCTTGCTCAATGTACTTAAAATTAAATATATTTAAAACCTCCAATTACGTTTATTAAATCGGAATTTTCAACTTCCTAAGAATTTTCTTTTTTTCAGTACATGTACAGCTAGTACGTAAACCAAGACGCTTTTTCGTACGTAGTACTGAAATTAGGTCTTCTGAAAACCCACTTCACGGGAATTCCCCAAATCACATTTTAGTCGTTGTAAGTTTTCCCTGTTACCGGGCCGCAAGCTGTAAAGGCATCTGTGTGTGAAGGTATGCGGGTCCGCGGATTGAAAAGCATTAAACGGAGCCTAACTCGCGTTCAAACCGGTTCTTTAGCCCCGCCTCCTGTCTTGCTCAACGCTAGCAAGCAAGTGCGCAGCTACGGCTCCGCCATTTTGGTACTTTGTGTCGTCGGGTGTGGAAGAGTTTCTGTGCTTTGAACTAATTTACGTCGCAAAAATACTTCCATATACGCCGGATATACTTGGTGTAAGTTGTTAATTTACCTCTAAAAGGTAATTTGCATTTCTCCATATTTTGGACGTTATCGATTCTCGGTAACGCCTTGATTTTGCCTGACGCTAGAAGTGGACGCAACCAGTTCGTACAGACTTCGTTTGGTCGCCATCTTGACAAGTTGGCGTGACGCTTTCTCTATTCAGCGTAGAAAAGCGTTACTGATTCCTTTATTGTAACTAAGCTAGTATGGGTGGTTTGCCAGATCTAGCTTCCACCTCTGGGTATCCTGTATTTGAAGTCAAATCGGCCAAAAACATTCCTTCAAGTGAGTTCACCACAGAAGAATTGATAGCCTGGGTGAGCCGTTTTACCAAACATCGTACGCAACTACGTCGTAACCGTAAACAAGACTTACGTCGCGAAGTTATTATTCATTGCGCCTTGCAGAGTTCAAAGAAAGACCTGAGACTGCGCCAAGAGGATCGCCAGCGCAGGTGGAGAGAACTGAAGACGCATTTACTGCCCCAAATTTCCGAGCTGTCTGCTTGCCCTGGGAGCCAAACAACTCCCATCATTGAGTCAGCGCAGATTCCTATGCAGCCTCTGTCTGCTCACACAGCTTCAGTAACTGCAGTAAGGAGTTACTGGACTGAAGAGTATGTCCAATCCATGAAACTCAAATCTGCTCATCAATATTTTCAAGAAATGGACTTCGAGCGTCCTTCCACGCCTTTACCTGATGCCTGTGGTACGAAACGAAGATCCTGCGGCTGTCCTGTTCCTGCTCCATGCTCCTGCTCTACCAGGTCATCTCAACCTCAACAAGACAATTCTTTGCCTTTGCCTAAACACAGATTCATCGCCAAGAGAAAAGCAGACCTCTTGAATTCCTTCAAGTCGTCTGGGTCTACACCTATGGAAGAAGATGGATTCGAGAGCCTGGACCGGTTCCTGTCTTCGCTTCACACGGACAGTCGTCAATTAAGTTGATTATCGTTTTTCCCCGTTGAACCAAACATGTTCTTGTTTGTAGAGAGGCATTGAGAGAGAGAAAGAGCGAAGAGCAGCCATTGAGACCACCGTTGCCGTCGAAATGGAAGAATTTAGGTCACGTTGTATAATTTGTTTGAATTTATGTACACATTTTCCATTGCAGTCGACAACCTACGGCGTCTCGTCCAGTGTTGTCTCGTTTATGTTACTTGGTCTGTCGAAAAGCAACTACCCCATCGCCTTGTTGCTCGCTTTCGGTACCGAGTTGCTACACAGGTAGAACAAGGCATATTAACTTTTGTTTTTCTTTTTACCTTTTTGCGTTCGTGATTGCGTCCCTAATGCGTTCAAATTTTTTGACATGCGAAGCCCAACGTCCGCTGTAGCATTGAAGTAACCTGATTCACATTGAATCCTTGGGGGAGAAATAGTACGATGTCATCATACTGAAGATAATTGCTAATAAAAAGGGTAAATTTTCTTCAAGACAACTTCTCGTATGTTCTTGCCGGGGTGGGGAAATTTGGGTTTTATTGTTAGTATTCAGGTCGACACGCTGCCCTAAAAATTGTTTCGTCTACATCCATTGGGATGAATTTCGACCTACGCAAGGAATGGGGTACCTATTGGTGCAATTGTAAGCAAATCCTTTTTTTCACTTTGTCAAACTTGTGGGGTTTACGCTTGATAGGCCAGATTCGATCGGGAAGCAGTTCTTTTAGGTTTTTGTAGTCCTGATGTAAACTCCCTGCGCCACAAAACTTGTGAAATAATGCCGTCTGCTGTTGAGTGAGAAATTTTATCAATACAAATTAATGTTTCTAACTAAAAAATCATCGTCTTAATTCATGTTTTTTTTAGTAGAAAACTTGTGCTCGACGCTTTATTCACGTGGGCTTGAATTTTGGTTTTCTTCGCAGCAAGAACACTGCTTCCACTACCCAGCTTTTCCATTCGTGCAAGATATGCCTTTGAAAAAATCTAGTGGTTTAATTTTCGCCCTTTTTCAGACGAAGAGATCAAATTCTTATCCCAGTACAGATTGTTGTGGATATTGGGAATTTCGGGGTTAGAGATAAAAGACTTCAGGATGTCGAGGTCACCGGTTTTGTGGAATCCTGCAAATGGGTGAAAGGCTACGATTTAGATATTTCGTGCGTAGCTGTCTCAATACAGGGTCAGAATTTCTAAGATACCGTTTCGGAAATTTTTTCCCGTATTAGTAATGTCGCGGATGGCTTGCTTCAGGCGGATGGCTTGCTTCAAGGCTTGTATTATTGTCTGAAGTCTGCTCTACTACCCTTTTCCGACTGGGAACGTAAGTGTTTTATACCCACCACCGATCAATCGTTAATACAACGTTTAGAGACAACCCTCACATTCCTCAGTCAACAAACAAGCAGGGTTGCTAATTCCCTTACCGTTCTCTACAGGCCTCCCTATCCTTGGCCTTGGTCCGTAACAAGTAATAGTTAATTCTCCGACTCGATCCAGAGCTATATTTTCTTTTCAGAACCGCAAACCAGACCAGTCTGTGGGTATGATGTCACTTGTCCAGACCAGTCTGTGGGTGTCGAATTCACTTTTAAAGTTACGTGATAGTAATATAATCCCCATGATGAGTCTGGCAGCGTCTCAGGTAACCAGCGAAGTTGAATAAGTCCTTGGATAACAAGGTCGAAGAAACCGTTTTCTTGACCGTGAAAATCGGTTATCGACTCCGAGGCTGGGACAGTAACTGTAGTATTGCAGCACATCACAGTAACGTAACGCAGAATGCTGAAGCGCTTCTTTTTTGTTTTCAATTAATTTTTTTATTTCAGTTTTTTCCGTTCATATATAGAGTGGAACTCACTTAACAGCACCTCGAATAGCTGCAAAACCGGCCTAACAGCAAGCTAGGTTCAAGTCCCGGTTCACTTCCATTTAACACAATGGAGACTAACCTCGGATTACGTCAACTCGGTTAATGGCACAACTCGCTTTCCGGCACGTAATTTTCGTTCCCCCGTTGGGTATCTTACAATGATATACGGGTCTGTTTAAGAACAACCAACTAAGAACATACGTAACACTGAAGGCAAATTCCAAGAAAAGCTTCGAGGAGTTCTTAAGCGCATTGCATAAGTGAAGTAAACATTCCATCTTTCACAGTTCTCCTCTCTAAATCAGTTCTCCTTGCAGTTCTCTTGTAGACAGGGTAGCAGAAACATGTCTTTAAAAAAAGTTTACAACTTTATCTCTAGCCCAGCGTGTTGAAGTGATGTCACTTTTAGAAAATAAATGAAAATCAAGCAGGGTTGATTTTCAGCATGATAGAACCCAAGCAGGAAGTTAGGTATCTGGGACTGCGCTACGACAGTAAGCTTAACTGGAATAAGCAGGCATACCATCTGGCAGCGGAAGGAAACCTCGTGCTAAACAGACTTCGGAAACTGATAAAATTCATCCCTTCAATCCAGACATAT